>PVJC01051285.1:0-11512 GCA_004026665.1 Murina feae
TGGGACGTTGGGTCAATGGGAGCTGTGGGCAGCCTTAAAGCCCCTCACCCAGGCTGGTCAGGCACGCCAGCAGGTGGGCATCCCCCGAGGGGTCCCAGACTGCAAGAGGGCACAGGCCGGGCTGAGGGGCCTCCCGAGTGCACAGAGCGGCTGCAGGGCGGGACAGCGCAGGACCCAGGACCCATGATGGGAAACAGGCGGCAGGGTTGGAGGGCACCGGGAAGCGGGTAAGAGGCGGCAGGGTTGGAGGGCACCGGGAAGCGGGTAAGTGGCAGCAGGGTTGGAGGGCACCGGGAAGTGGGTAAGAGGCGGCAAGGGGCCGGTGGCCTGCTTGGTGGCTGCCCAGGCCCTTTGCGGGGCATCGTGGAGCGGGAAAGCAAGGCTGCAGGGGCCGGGGTCCTGCTTGGCAGCTCCCCAGACCCCTTGGCGGCACCGGGAAGTGGGAAATGAAGGTAGCAGGGGACGGGTGAGTGGGAAAGAGTTGGCGGCCTGCTTGGCGGCTTCCCAGGTCCCTTCCGAGGATCAGGGAGCAGGAAAAGGCTGGCCTGACCACGAGGCGAGGTTTTTCCTGCTTTCTGGTGGCTGGAGGAAGATGGGCGGTAGGCAAGCTTGGGAAGCAGGCCGCACCCAGCCCTGGCCACGCTCAAAAAAGAGAACAACATGCAGGGGAGGGCAAGAGTCTGAGAGATCATCATAGAGGGGGTGCCTGCTCCAAGCCTCCACGGTGTGCCTGGGGCAGGCCCCCAGCAGGTAGACACACACAGGAGGACTTCTCCGAGCCTCAGATGCGGCTGGGGGCAGGTCCCCAGTGGTGACACACACACACACAAAAGGCGCCTGGCAGACTGGGGCCATCATAGGACATCCACTGAGGGGTCCCAGACTGTGAGAGGGCACAGGTCGGGCTGAGGGACTCCCTCCACCCCGAGTGCACAAATTTTTGTGCACCGGGCCCCTAGTGGAATATATCTTTAAATACATGCATGCTCATTATTTTTACATCTTTTTGCTTTATTATTTCTTTTACTAACATGTAACATCTCACACAACCCAACTTTGGAGAGACCAGGGAAGTGAGAAAATTCTAGGTGGTATAAACATGAGAGGATTTAGTGGTCAATCATATGTGAATGGGAAGATGGCTTTATGAATAAGTCTCCAGTTTTTGGCTTGGAAATCTTCGTGGATTACAGCATTAATTATTGTAATAAGACACACAGAAGGTTTTAAGGGCAGCAAAGAGTAGCAGAGATGAGCTAAAATATTTTTTCATTCATTTATTTCCTCACTTTGTAAATATTTATTGAGGGCTTATCATATGCCAGGAACTATAGTAAACATATTTTTACAGAAAGTTTTCAGGGTATTTTAAGATAAATTCATTTCATAACCCTATCACAGGTTTGCTCACAAAACATGAATGTGTAAGGGCAAGCGTGATGTAGATATTTACATCCAAAAAATGGACTGTGGTGGGCTTCACACAGTGCATCTTAGCAGTTCAGCTCAGTAAAATCTCTAGTCATCACCAGGGAATTCTCTGGCTCTATGTAGACTTGTCATAATAAATCAGCACAATTTGCAAACAACAAATTGATTCCAAAATAAAAAATACTCAATCTACTCTGGTATCTATAATGACCTTGTCTGCTAGCACCAGACTCAGACTGTACCTACAACACATGCTCTTTAAAGATTTAAAATAGTCATTTTCAAACCTCAGTTAGCACATGAAATACATATATGCTTGATAACAATGCAGATTCCTGGATTCCAACCTCAGAGATTTAGGAGATCTTGAGTGAGCCCAAGATCTACCTGTAACAAGTTCTGCAGCTTATTATGATACTAAAAAATGTGTTTTGAGAAATCCTGCTGTATGTAAACTCTACTAATGGATCATAGGGTGTTAATAACCCCCCCACCCTTCCACCCCCAAAACCCCAGGCTGGGACAAACAATTGGCATACCTGTAGACTTATTTGTGTATGACCTTGTTTTCCAGGTGTGGCAGTTTTGCTCTTTACACACATTTATAACATTTTTTGTAATGTATAATAACCTAAGGGAAATAAACATAGAAAAAATGGAAAACATAATTTTCTTGCATTTCTAGGTATACAGATAGTCTCCAACCTGTCGTATTGCTGTAATTGCATAAAGTCTTCATTTTTTACTCCTGGAGATCCCTCCCTGAGTAATCTCAGGCTCAGTAGCTCACAGAGTCCTCAACCAGCTCCATCCTCTGTAGAAGGGACCTATTGGTAGTTTCCTGATTTAGGAAAGACAGAGTACTGAGAAATCTTTCTAGTTTTCATTAGTAGGTGAGAAGATGGAAATTTTCTCATTTTGACCCTCCTAAAATCTTATTTTCTCCTCTGGAAACCATTAGTTATACTCAGCAAGGCCGAGTGCCATTTGAATTCTGAAGGCATCTTGGGACTCTTCCAGGCAAAATCCCATGACACCCTTATCCATAAGGAGATTATTTTTTTTCTTCCCCAACCCCACTTAGGAAAACTCCATCTAAATTGCTTTCCGCTGACAACTCAAGCAGGTTTGGGAAGTGATTCAACTTTAATAAGAGACTTTATGTAGATTAAGACCTGCTTAAATTAAAAACTTTTTTAGGATTAAGAGGCAGAAGTAACACTGAAAATTAGGCTAAAACTGAACCACATTTAATATCTATGGTATTAAAGGGATAAAGATAATCATTATATATCAGCAGATATGAACCTTCAGACTAGGATAACAAGATCGCCCCTCACTGAACATTCAATAGATAGTGTAACGAACAAGCATATATAATAGGCCATTATGTTTAAGCCAACCAGTTAGAAAATTATAAAAATTTATGGGCAAGCAACGTGCAAGTGATTTTTTATTAAGAATTCTCAACTGACAACAAGATTAAGTGGAGAAATATGTAGACTCTTGGAAGAGGGCCATCGTGAATGAAAGAGCACACACTGCCATTGGACGCACGCTGTTGGAGGACTTGGATTTTACCCAGCAGCAAATGAAGAAACAGAATGAGTGTAGATACACAGGCTGGAGCTCAGAGGACACAAAGGCACTCAAAGCAGAAAACCTAGGTGTTTTCCATAATGACAAGCAACTGTCATATTTGGATGTCTACGTAGTGATCAGCGTCTACATTGTCTCTCTCATCTGCCGCTGGAATAATGCCTTATCAAAATAGTAACAATCCTTTCTCAGTGTGAGTTGTTGATATTAAGCCTAGGTTGGCAGCTGGTGATACTGCCAGCCTTTTCTAAATATTTATTAACCATGTGGTTGATTAATTGTCCCAGAATTTTGACAGGGACGAGGACTGACTTGACTCTCCTCCCATTTTCATATTCCATTCTTTCCTTCTCTTTGATAAACAGAATAACATGTTTCAGTCTTTTAAGTTCTGGTTATTAGAAAATGGGTATTAAAATCATGATGTGATAACACTGACACATATTATAATGGCTAAAGTTAGAAAGATTGACCATTTTAAGTATTGTTGAGTGACAGAAACTTGGACACTGCTGGTGGAAACGTAAAATGATTAAAATCACTTTGAAAAACAGTTTGGCAGCTTCTTGAAAAGTTAAATATACACTCACTATATCCAGCGTCCTTGGTATTTACTCCAAATAACTGAAACTATGTACAGTAGGTCCTCAGGTTACACTGGAGATCTGTTCCTATGGCTCAATGTAATGTGATTTTTCACTGTAAGTTAGAACCACCTACATAAGCACCTATGCCACTCACATGGAGCACATACACAGCAGTAATTAAGTGAAACAGTAAACAAAATTTAAAAGAAAGATAGCAATTCCCAACCTTTACTTGTGGTAAATAAATAATAAAAAACATAAAACACATATGTACATATGTTGAAATGATAAGACTTTTTTTGATATAAATAAATGGGAGATGGGATGTAACCATGAAATGACGTATGTCAAGTCCAAGGTAACCTGAGGACTGCATGTATACATAAGACATATGTGAAAATGTTTCTAGCAGCTTTAGTTGTAACTGCCAGAAACTAGAGACAATCCTAATGCCCATCACTAAGTGAGTGGATAAATAAGTTATGATGCAACTGTGCAGTGGAATGCATAGTCCCACTACCCACAGGGAACACATCCCCAGTGCATGCTGAAATGAAGGACAGTACTGAGTCCTATATGCACTATGATTTTTTCTATACATTCACACCTTTTCATTTAAAGGAGGCACTTGACTGCCTCCCTATGGCACATACCGAAATGCCAGCATCACTACTCTTGCACTGTGGGGTCGTTATTGAATAAAACTAGAGGCCTGGTGCACAAAATTCATGCACAAGGGGAGTGGGTCCCTCAACCCGGCCTGCACCCTCTCACAATCCAGGACCCCTCGAGGGATGTCTGACTGACAGTTTAGACCTCATCAAGCCTAAACCGGCAGTCGAACATCCCTCTCATAATCCGGGACTGCTGTGCTCCTAACCATTCACCTGCTTGCCTACCTGATTTCCCCTAACCATTATACCTGCCTGTCTGATTGCCCCTAACTGCTTGCCTGCCTGCCTAGCGCCCTTAACCACTCACTTGCCTGCCTGATCATCTCTAACCACCTCTGCCTTGGCCTCCACCATGGTGGCTTCATCTGAAATGATGTCCAGAAGGTCGTTTGGGTCCCCAGTCTAATTAGAATATTATGCTTTTATTATCCTATCTAATAAAAGAGTAATATGCAAATTAGGCATCACTCCATCACAAAGATGGCTTCCCCCATGTTCACAAGATGGCAGCGCCCAATCCGGCTCAGCCCTGCCACTGAAGTGGTCAGGCCTGTTAACCAGGCAGGTGGTGGGGGAGGCAGGGGCCCAAAGGGTGGAACAGGTGATTAGAGGGGACTAGGGGTCCCCTGCCCAGGCCAGAGGCATTCACTAGAGTCCTCAGGCATGGGCAAGGGCGGAACTGGTGATCAGAGGGGGCAAGGGCAGAACTGGTGATCAGAGGGGTATGAGGGTGCCCTACCCAGGCATAAGGCCTGGGCCAGAGGCCTCAGGCCTGAGCAGGGGCAAAGCCGGATATCGCAGGGGCCTGGGCTCCACAGAGCCAGCAATCAGAAGGGCAGGGGTGGAGCCTGTGATTGCAGGGGTCTGGGCAATGGTGGAGCCGGTAAAACAGGGGTGTGGGAGTCCCCTGCCCAGGCCTGTAGCTTTGGCCAGAGGTTGCCAGTGGGGCAAAGGCAGAGTTGGAGATGGCAGGGGGCAGGATCAGAGCTGGCAATCAGAGGGGCTTGGAGATCTTCTGCCTAGGCCTGTATCCTTGGCCAGAGCTTATAGACTTGGGCAGGGGTGGAGCTGGGATTGGAGGGGCAAGGGTGGAGCTGGTGTTCGGAGTGAACTACAGAGGAAACACCTTTTCTTATAACTCATTGGTAAGCTCCCTGTATGCCACTGGTAATAGTCTTAGTAACTTGGGTAATAAGAATCCCTAAAGGCGATCTAGGGTTTTTCCACCACACTCCTGTAGAAAAAAAAATGGAGGTATACTGCTGGAGGGCTAAGAAATGTCATATCCTGCCCTATCCAGTTTGGCTCAGAGCATAATGCCTCAGCCTGCTGACTGCAGGGTCTGGGTTCAATTCTGACCAAGGGCATGTACCTAGGTTGCAGGTTCCTCCCTTGCCAGGGCCCAGGTCAGGGCTCATGCAGGAGGCAACCAATCAAAGTGTTCCTCTCACTTTGATGATTCTCTCTATTTTTCCCTTCTCTTCCACATTCTCTAAAATTCAATGGAAACATATCATCAGGTGAGGATAAAAAAGAAAGAAAGAAATGTCATATCCTATGAAAGACAGATCTTGAAAATGCCTAAAGAAAGTTGTCATTTTTTCATAGTGAAGGGACTGGAGTCCGTGTTGATGAAAACACCTTGGTGGCTGTGGTGACTGGTAGTGGCTGCAACAGTGGGGTGATGGGGCTGGTGGCTTCCCCTGATCAGCCCAGTCGCCTCCCACAAAGGGAGGCCAGACTATGGCTTAGGCCTGCTCCTCAAGGGGAGCAGGAAGGGGGCCTAAGCCATCAGTAGGACACCCCCTGAGGGCTTCCAATATGTGAGGGGGGCAGGCTGGGCTGAGGAAGCCCTCCCCCCCCAGTGCACAGATTTTGTACACCGGCCCTAGTCCTATATAATAAAAGAGAAACATGCAAATTAGGCATCCCTCTGCTATGCTCAAGCCACGCCCACCAGCCACACCTACCAGCCACATCCACCAGTCAATGAGGAGTGGGTATGCAAATTAACCCAACAAAGATGGTGGGTAATTTGCATACACAGAGCAGAGTGGGAGAGCCAGCAGCTTGGGGGGACATGGCTCCAGAGCATGGGGAGCACCAGGAATGCTGGGAATCATAGTGCTCTTGGACACTAGAGCAAAGTGAGCCTGGAGCAAGTTACTGTTGCAGTTGGTGATGGAGGAAAAGCAAAGTTGAGAGACATAAGTAAAATCAGAGTGTCTAGGAAAAATTAAAGGGAAGATATCCTAAAACTTCAAGGAAATCTCCACCAATGGAGCAAAGAAAAAAAAAAATGCCTCTATTATTCTGTGAACAACAAACCAAACTGGGTTGGGGGGGTTTTAGACAATTCGTTCATATGATAGCAAAGACAGACAGAAACTCCCGGATTGGAGAGGGCTCCCCTGAGGGCTCCCAGATTGGAGAGGGTGCAGGTTGGGCTAAGGGACCCCCTCTCACCCCCTTACCTCCCCAGTGCACGAATCTTTGTGCACTGGGCCCCTAGTTATAGATAAGGGTTACTTGAATGAAGCACTGCAATACCTTGACAGTCGATCTGATACCAAGTGACTAATGGGTGGGTAGAGTATGCACTGAACAAAGTGATGATTTAGGACCTGGGTGGGATGGAGCAGGATGACTCAAGATTTCATCACGCTACTCAGAAGAGTGTGCAATCTAAAACATTAATTGTTTTTATCTGGAATTTTTCATTTAATTTTTTGAACCACCATTGATTGTGGATAACTGAAACCATGGAAACAAAAGGACAGAGAAGGGGAGGACTACTGTACTACTTAGAAAGAAAACAAAAGAAATATGATACATGCAACTACATGACTGAATCTCCAAACTGCTGAACGAATGAACCAGAAAAAAAAGAACATGCACTTTATTATTCGCTTTATTTAAAACTCTAGAATAATCAAGCGAATCTATTGTGACGGAAAATAGTTCAACGGTTTCTAGTGACAGGGAATGGCAGGGAGAAATGACAAAGGGACACAGGAGACTTTTGGGGTGATATGTTCTTGATTATGACAATGGTTTCACGGGTGTGTACATATGTCACTAGTCATCACATTGCATTCTTTAAATATGTGCAGTTATTGTAAGTCAGCTATGCCTCCATAAAGGTGTACACAAAGTTGAAAAAATTTACCACAAGCTTTCACCACTTGCACTGGGAAAAGACAGAATGCATGTCAGTAAGACGCATAGGTGGCCCAAGAGTACATGCAGACGAAGGAACATAAGGGTTTTATGATCCCGGCTCAAATTGGTTTCACTTGTGTTTCTAGCTAACAAGCATACAACTTGCTGGCAAGGAAAGTAAATTGTATGTTGACCATAAAAGCTCTGGAATGGTGATAGCCGCAAAAACAAACGACCAAGTGAAAAAAATAAGATTGCCACAGTTGATAAAAATAGCACTGATTTGAGAGAAAGAAGAGATGAGTTGTAGTTACAGTCTCCTCTGACACGATTATTGACAAATGAATGAGACTGTTTTCTGCTCTGAAATTGGATGATTATGTATAGTAATTGAACATAGAAGTAGCCGTGTGTGAAAACCCTCATTCCTGTGAAGCTTCTTTGCTGTAACTTCTAGCACAGATTGCCTGTTGTTTTGATGAAAAGTATGTTAGCTCTCAGTGGCTCTTAAACCTGTGATCCCTATTTTATATGCACATTCTGAGGCCATAGCCTAAGTATTTAGAAAATCTGAGGCCAGGACCAGGAATATGGGTTTTATAAATAGGTGGTGTGATGCAGAGGTCTAAACACCAGGCTTTATTCCCTTGCCAGGTGATATAAAGGATATCTCATCCCTATCACTTCTTCAAATTATAAACTACGAGAGGCCTGGTGCATGAAATTAGTGCACTTGGGGAGGGGGGGCCCCTCAGCCAGGCCTGCTCCCTCTTGCAGTCTGCAGTCCAGGAGCCCTAAGGGGATGTCTAATTGACAGCTAAGCCAGCAGTTGGACATCCTTAGCTCTGCTGCAGAGGCAGGAGAGGCTCCCACCATCGTGAGCCTGGCTTCTGGCTAAGCAGTGCTCCTCTTATGGAAGCACACTGACCACCAGGGTGCAGCTTCTGTGTTGAGCATCTGCACCCTGGTGGTCAGCGTGCATCATAGCGACTGGTCGTTCCACCATTTGATCGATTTGCATATTAGCTTTTTATTATATAGTATTAAATCTACTAAACAGATCCTCAGTGCTATAGCAGCTTTTCAAATTACAGGCATGGATCTTTCAATGTCATATCCCTTCATGAGGAACAAATTATAAACCATTTGCATTTTTTCATCCACCAGAAAAGTCAACTAAAAATAGAAACACTTTCACAGCATTTATTACTCCATCAGCAGTCTTTGATTTCATAGATTACTGAAATAATTGCAGTATCAGAGATGGAACCCCTGGTCTGCATCTGCTATAAACTATTCTGCAGGCATAATGACCTTGATAAGCTTGCACACTAGCAATTCAATTTCAAATGTGGGTTGGTTAAAGAAATGAGTACCCTATGTACAGATTCCAGAACATGTTAGAAATAACCATTACAAGATGTTCTGGAATAGAGCTGTAATATTAGCTTGACAGATATTGGCAGTCATTCTTTTATTTTTGATAAAACAAATAAGGCAGTGGAGTTTATTATATTATATAGTCGGGGGAGTGGGAGGAGCAAAACCTGTGCAGAGAAAACAAAGAACCTCTTTTGCTTTAACAGCAGAACTAAAATAAATGCCTTATACAGGGACTGCTCATCATCTTGGGCCACTTCCCCATATCTTGACCTCAAGCATCAACATGGATTTCTTCCTCTTCTGGACCGACCCTTAGCCCTCTCTTCAGCCAATCAATTGCACTGATCTTACTGAATTTACCTGCACAGAATCTCTCAGCGTGTTCCCTCCTCTCCATTACTTCTCACCTGGGTGAGGCCTTCCTCACCTCTCACCTGACCATTTGCCACAGCCAAGGCTAACGTAGTGTCTCAAAGTGTGGTCTTCAGACCAGCAGCAGCAGCATCACCTGGAAACTTGTTGGAAGTGCACATTCTCAGGCGTCTCCCCAGACCTCCTGAATCAGATAGTCCGGGAGTGGAGCCCAGAGAACTCTGGTGTAATAGGTGCTCCAGGTGATTCGGGCACATGCTGATGACTGAGAAACATTGTTCTAACCCATTCTCCCTTTCACCAGTTCCTCTTCCAGAACACAGTTATTTTACTTGCCGCTGTCCTAAAATTTCCAAAGCATAGTTGCGTTGTTGTTTTTAATATTTTTATTGATTTCAGAGAGCAAGAGAGGAGAGAGAGATAGAAACATCACTGATGAGAGAGAATCATTGATCGGCTGCCTCCTTCATGCCCCATACTGGGGATCGAGCCCACAGCAAGTATGCACCCTTGACCAGAATCAAACCTGGGACCCTTTAGTCTGCAGGCCGTCGCTCTATCCACTGAGCCAAAGCAGCTAGGGCTCCAAAGTATGGTTGTATCATGTCAGTCCCTACAGCAAAGACCTTCAACTTTCCTCATTGTTAATTAACAGCAAAATGTAACATCTCTTGTACACTTTCTATGTGCTAGGCAGTGCAGCTCCTTGCTAGGCATATCTAAGAAATGTGTGATGAGTGGATGCCTGACCACCTGCTCTTTATAGTGTCCATGTGTAGTAGCCCCTTCAATGGTTCTCAGCTCTGGTTGCACATCAGAATCATCTGGGGCCTTAATAAAAACACGTCATCCAAGAACAATTAAATGGGTCTTGCATCATATGTTTAAAAGCTTCCTGAGGTGATGGATGTGAAACTGGGGTTGAGAGCCATCTACCTTCTTGGCCTATTCTCTCATAGCCAGGGTTGTTCATCCCCATCTGCAGTAGTACTGCCCTGCCCTTGGTCGTCCTTAGACAAAGGAATGTAAGAAACCAGGGGGCAGTGGCCAAGCTGACTTAGTGTCATGTCATCTACTACGGAATTAATGTCTCCAGTTTAGAATCTGCCCAGGACTCTCTAGTATACTTTCTACAGAGTAGCTAGAGTAAATGCCTTTAAAGTATTCAGCACAAACATGGGACATACTCATATTAAGAAATAGTTGTGGAGAAACAAGATGGCGGCATAGGGTAGACACCGTATATGCAGCTGTGAACAACTATTTCAGAAAAACTACGAAAAGAACACACGGACACCACTTGCACCCGCAGGACGGCTGGCTGAGTGAAAATCCTACAACTAGAGAAGAGTCTGAGACTCAGAGGAGCGGTGGAAGCAAAGTACAGAGGTACGGAGGCACGCGCACGGGCTCGGGGAAGGGCTGGTACCGGAGGTCGCGGTTCTTTTCCAAAACGGAGAGAGCTACAAGCTCCCAGCGGCTCTGAACTCCAGTTCCAGGCGAGTTTCTGAGGTCCCACAGACACCCAGAGAAGGGGGACTGACTGGCACCGGGTGGAAACCCAAAGCGGATTTCTCTCAGTGTTGCTTGCAGCAATTACCATGGGACACAGAGACCTGGTGTCTCTCCGCACAGGGCTGAGAAGCGCCATAGCTATTTGCTCCGCCCCACCCGGCGAACTCCCCGAGGCCCCGCCCCTCCCAAGTGCGTCAGAGGCTTCTGCAGCAACACCTCCTTAAAGATACAGGAGCCAGCCCCACCCAGTGGCCAGAGAGGAACTAACCTAAACAAAACAGATCCACAAGGAACACACTCGGGACAGATGCAGTGAGCATAAAAGCTCCACTGAAACAACTCTTGCCCCAGAAGGGTGTCTCCAGCACAGAAGTTCTCCCACTGTAGACACAGCTGACTCTCGTAACCAAGTGGCTTAGAGGTTAATACCTCACAGTGATCGCATAAATCAGAAAGGAATGCAGCCAAAATGAGGAGACGAAACAGGTCACAAATGACAGAGATGGAGGAAAGAAAACGACAGGATATAGAGTTCAAAACCACGGTTATTAGGTTTTTCAAGAAAATGCTAGAGACTGCCGATAAATTTGATGAGACCCTCAAGGATATGATAAAGGACCAACTAGAAATGAATCATATACTGACTGAAATGAAGAATATTATGCAGACATCCAACAGCAGATGAGAGGATCGCAAGAAGCAAGTCAAAGATATGAAATATGAAGAAGCAAAACCCACCCAGCGGGACAAGCAAAAAGAAAAAAGAAAAGAAGAAAAAAGAAAAAGGAT
>PVJC01051286.1:0-11513 GCA_004026665.1 Murina feae
TCCCTTAGCCTTTTTTTGTCTGTGAAGCTTCTTATTTCCCCTTCAATTTTGATTGAAAGTCTTGCTGGATAGAGTAATCTTGGGTTCAGCCCCTTGCTTTGCATCACTTTGTAAATTTCCGTCCATTCTCTTCTGGCCTGATGTGTTTCTGTTGAGAAATCATTTGATAATCTAATGGGAGCTCCCTTGTATGTAACTTAATTTGACCTCACTCAGAGCTCAGTCACTGTGAACAACTTTTTCCCTGGATGTCCATAGGGAACTTTGAAACTATGACAATACCTAGAAATAAAAAGGTGATGTGCATATGCAAGGATGTTTGCATGCCCAAGAAAAACCTGAGAATGCCTTAATCTGCCACCTCTGGCTGACCTGAGGCCATCTGGAATCAGGAAGTGATGGCTAAGGCAGAGGTGTAAACTGTCTCCCAGAGCTTTAAAGATTTACCACACACACATCTTCTCAGCAAAGACTGGGAAGCTTATTGGTTCAAGGCAGTTAAGGAAATTTATGCCCTATTATGTAATGATAACCAAGCTAACACAGCAGAGACATCAATGCCTACACATGACAAATGTGAAGATTATATACATTTAGTTCAGGAAAGTCACTAAACAGTATGACAAAACAACAACAAAAACCAATTCCTGGGAGGATCTGATTTTCAACAGTGCCACATTATATTATTTTAAATATGTTTAAATATATAGTTTTTAACAAAAGAAATTATGAACTATGCAAAGAAACAGAAAATGATGGCCTAAACACAGGGGAAAAGCAATCAATGCAATTTGTATCTGAGGAAGTCTAGATGTTGGACTTACTAAGAAAAAAAGATTTTAAATCAGCTATTATAAGTATGCTAAAAGAGCTAAAAAAAAAAAACACACAAAAAAAAACACACATGTTTTTCAGCATCGTTTTGTCCACCACAAACTAGGGGACATTACTGAAATTTTTAAAGAAGATTTAAACAAATGGAAAAACATCCTATGTTTATGGGTCAGAAGACTCAATGTCTGGTTGATAATATGTCCCAAACTAACCTAAAATTCAGGACAAGCTCAACCGAATCTCGGCTGATGTTATTAGAAGTGTATCCTAGTATTAATACAAAAATGGGAAAGACACAAAATAGCCAAATTGATTTTTAAAAAATAAAACGACTGTCATCCACGATTCAGAAAGGTCAAAATCTGGAACATCGACAACACCAAAAACTGGAGAGGATACAGAACAACAGGCACTGTCATTCACTGCTGATGGGAAGGAAAATGGTCCAACCACATTGAAAGACAATTTGATGGGTTTCTTACAAAACTAACCATACTCTTAACATACAATCTCTAATTGTGCTCCTTGGTATTTATGCAAAAAGCACAAAGGAAATGAAAGATTGTGTTTACACAAAACCCTGCACATGGATGTTTATAGCAATTCATTCATAACTGCCAAAAACTTGGAAGCAACAAGACGTCCTTCGGTAAGTGAATGGATAAGCAAATTGTGCTCCACCCAGACAATGGACTGTTATTCAATGCTAAAAATAAATCAGCTAGCAGGCCTAAGAAGACAAGGAGAAACCTTAAATGCACATTATTAAGTGAAATAAGCCAATTGGAAAAGTATACATGCAGTACAATTCCGGCTACGTGATATCTGGAAAAGACAAAACTATGGAAACCTTTACTTTTCCTGGAGTAAAACAATCAGTGGTTGCCCAAAGGATGGGGATATGAAGAGGCAGAGCACAGAAAAATTTTAGAGCACTGAAAATACTCTTTGTGATACTATAATAATGGACATATGACATTATACATTTGTCCAAACCCATAAAATGTACACCACCAAAAATGAACCCTAAGACTTTAGAGGATTATGATTATAATGGCTGATAATTTTATCTCTTTACCTATACAGTTTGTTTAAAGTCTTTTAAAATTATCAATGTTTCCCCACCCCCCACCCCCCACCCCAGAAGAAAAAAATGAATATTGATAAGTCAACCTAAAAGTCTGCCTGGAGCCAGAAGAATATGTTTGGTGGAATTCCCATAGAATAGTATGTGGAGGAGGGTGATAGAAAATGAAGCTGGAGAAGCAAATTGAGGCCAAATCATACTATGCCTCAATCACCTTACTAAAGAATTTGCAATTTAGTCTGGAAGTGCCAGGAGTGCTGGTAAAGTGTTTTTCATAGCCATGTTTCTTAATCAGACTTTATGGTTATGTAGTTGTTTCCATTAGAATATTTTCTGCAGCAAATTACCTATTCAGAAAATATGTCATCTCTTATAACTGCAAGTCTATAAGCAGGGGGTACTTCTGGCTCAGCTGATTCAGAAGGTCACTGATGTTATCAGTGACATAGATTCTTCTGTCTTCCTCTGCTATTTTCAGCTTTATCATAAGGCTGTCTTACCTGGAGATCATAAAATGGCTAGGACAGCATACATCCTGGTTCACATCCAGCAGGAGAAACTAGCTTCTCTTTCTCAGAAGCCAAAAGAAAGTCTCTCTTTACCTCCCATTGGCCCAGTTGCCACACACTAGCCCATCTCTGAACTGAATAATGGCAAAGGGGATGGGGCTGCCCTGAGAATTTAGATAAGTGTGTGGTAGAGTAGTTTTGAAAGAGTCAATCACAGTGTCGCCATGATTCAGCAGAATAGAGATAGAATTGGAGAAAAATAAGGCTAGAGATAGAGAGAATTAGGTGTTTGCCCCAACAGGCCACATGACAACCTACTGCTGAGTACCTAAAACTTGAACAACAAAAAACAAAGGGAAAAGGATACATTTGAAAGATATTTAGGAAGTTTATTGGTGTTTTATATATCAGTTTCACACTCGATGTTGCTAGATAACATAGGTCTTAGTTTCATTAAAATTAGTTTCATAAACTGCATATCCTTTATTTCTAATCCCTATATTGCTCAATAACTATTGAGTTTAGGTTTAAATACTGATCTGTATTTCACTCAATTATAAAATTCTTTAAAATGTCTATGCACATTTAGGTTTTTCGTGTGTGTGTCTGTGCTAACACTCAGCTATGAACTTAAAAACAAAACCCAAAAAGAAAAAACCCAAGAGTTTTACTCAGGAAAAGAAAATGACACTGTTTCCATTAGAATGCCTTCTTGCAATGATGCTCCAAAATCTTAAATGTGAGCCAGGTAGCTCTCACTCCAATGGCTGTTCAGCTATTTCTCCTTCTGACCTAGAACATGAAGTTAGAGAACCCAAGAGGAATCTTGGACTCACTAGAGTCCAGCTAAAGGTAAAGTCATTTTATGTAGAGCAATAATATTTTAGTTCAATATGGTTATTGTAATCTATCAAAACTGCTGGTTTCTAATGGGCCATAGATCTGATGGGCCTTTGACTCCCCCAGGACAGAGTAGGTGCGATCTTTTCAGTATGGTTTCAACTGGTCACATTCTAAGTTTACATATTTGTTTATTTGTTTGTTTGTTTCTGTTACTTTATCTTGTTTTGACTCAAAAGATCAGGTCAAGGCTCTTATTTTAGAGTATAATAATGATCAATTTTCTATCCTTACCTCATTCCAGGTTTCTCACTGTCAGAATGCCACATCTCCATCATTTCATAATTTACGAAGAACCAGTGTGACTCCATTCAAGAGCAAAAGATTAATTGTGAATTAGTGAAGAATTGTAATTTTTTTTCAAGCAACCTCATGAGAAGTGCATTCGAATGAAGTCCTTTCTGGTACTCCTTTTTCCTATTTCTTCTATAAAGAGTACAATTTGACCACACATTGACTCTTTTATTTAAAAGCTATTCTGAGTTGACATGGATAAATACAGTTGGTTGGAGGAACGCAGGACGGTCAAGTTGAATGCCCACTTTATTTCAAGTGAGAGGAGATTGGCCTAAATGAAGGGGGTCCTTCTGCAAGAAGGAAATACTCTGATTTTGGAAGCAGGCATAATGCCAATGTAGCAATAGCAAGATTACTGACCTTCCTGTGCTTTTATTTCACCTACAAAACAGAAGTAATAGTCCTTAGCCCACAGAGTAGATGCAAGGAATTAAATGACAATATTTCATTTAAAGGACTTAGAACAGCACTTAGCTTATGGTAATCCCTTAATAAATTATTATCATTTATCCCTTATTAACTCTGGTCATCATATCTGTAGCATGATGCTATAGGAGGCCTGATGAACTGTTTCCTATTTTCTAAGAATTGGTGACCAGAGTCCATCTTTGAAAGCAGAAGATATACTCAACATTCTAAGTTCAAAAGAATCACTTGAGAGCTTTCTGAGGAATGCTGTTATGGGTAGAATTGGGTGCCCTAAAAGCGATATATTATAGTCCTATTCCCCAGTACCTCAGAATATGACCTTATTTGGACATGGAGTCTTTATAGAGGTAAAGTTAGGTCAACAGGGTGAGCCTTATTCTTGTAACTAGTGTCCTAATAAAGGGGAAATTTAGGTACAGAGAGGGACATATACAGTGGAAAGATGGAGTAGAGGCATGTAAGAAAAACATCACATGAAGATGGAGGACTGGAGTGATACAACTACTAGCCAAGAAATGCCAAAAATTGCAGGCAACTCTATAGCAGCTAGGAAGACAAAAGGAAGGCTCCTTCTCCTACAGGTTTTAGAGGGAGCATGACCCCATCAGTACCTTCATTTAAGACTTCCAGCCTCTAGTACAGTGAGACATTGATGTCTTGATAGGAATTGCACTCAATTTATAGATTGCTTTGGGTAGTATGGACATTTTAATGATGTTATTTCTTTCAATCCATGAACACGGTGTGTTTTCACTTATTTGGATCTTCAGTTTCTTTCTTCGGTGTCTTATAATTAGCTGAGTAGAGGACTTTTACATCCTTGGTTAAATTTATTCCTAGATTTTTATTCTTTTTTAATCATATCCTGCTACTTTACTGAATTCATTTATCAGTTCTAGTAGTTTTTTGTTGGATTCTTTAGGGTTCTCTACATAGAGTATTATGTTATCTCACATAAGGGCAGTTTTATTCCTTCCTATATAATTGGAATGCCTTTTATTTTTTCTTCTTACCTGATTGCTTTGGCTAGGACTTCCAGTACTACCATGAATAAGAGTGGCAGCATATGAAGCAGGAAGTAGAACAACCTCTTTCATAAGAAATCCCAAATCTGTTGATGATGGGTCCTGGGAACCAAGGCCTAGTTGGATAGTGGTATAAATACTTTGCAATACTTTTGTGCATTGATTAGCACATTTGAATCTCACAATCTTACTTGAGATTTGAATCTCAAGTCCCCAGAAATGAGTACATAAAATGAGAAGAGGACCAAGGGAAGTGCCATATTGGAGAGCAAAGCTTGATGCACAAGATGAGAAAGAGGAGCTATTGTAGAAGAATGGGGAGGGCATGTGGAGACACTGGAGCAGAATCAGGAGACAGTTTTAAATTAAGAGTGGGTTGCTGGGTCAAATCCTGCAGAGGTCAAGAAAGATAAGGAAAGAAACAACACCATTGAGCTTGGCAACATAGGCGGCGGGGAGGGGGGGGGAGCGGGGCATTGATGACATTGTCCTTGGAATGGGGAATGAAGGTGTTGGAGAAAGTAAGGTTGAGGGTAGTGTTCGCTAAGGTGAAAAAAAACAACAACAAACCTGTCTTCTGTCCTTAATCACATTGCTTTCCCCACCACATGTCTCTGCTTCTTCAAGGAGTCCTAGATTGGCCTCCTGGAGTTTTGGCCTTGCCTGTGCTCCTAGCTGGCTTGATAACACTGGGAATATTTCTGCCCTCTCCACCTTGGTGTTTGCATTTATTCATAGAACTCCAAGGTCTCTTCTAGCTTTTATGTGTCATTATTTTAAAGAGAATTGGAGTAAATGGAGGTGTGCAGGGAAATGACTTGTGGGGTGATGCAGAACAAGCACACAATTTTATTGCCTACTGGAGGCAATGAGCTATCACCCCAAGTTGATGAAGGGACCCTTGGGGATGAGGGCCTAGCACACAGAACTAATAGAGTAGGTAGTAGTATAGGAAAAGGACCCTTTTCCAACTAGCCCCATGGCGATTTCAGCAGGGCAGGTGGGAGTTATCCCTCTCTGGAGAAGCACCAGGTGTGTTAGAAGATGCTTTCTCTGAGATAATGCACATGTAGGAGGTAAGATACATCTGAAGTGTCTATGTTAACTCAGAGGTCAGATAAGTCAGGAAGGAGACTCTGAGAAGAGAGTATAAGATCAACATGGAGGATTGGTGATCTGTGGAGGGAGAAGATGTCAAATCTGATGGGGCAGTGAGAGGCAACAACAAAGAAGAAGGAGGAAAGAGGGCCAGACTCACTCTGACCACCCAGCCTTCTAAACCTGCTCCAAACAAGTCAGCCCATGATGGGAGCTCAGTGTACTAACATTGGGCTCAGCTTACAAAACAGAGAGGTGGAGGGCTGGTCTAGATCAGAAGAGTACATGCTCCAACTGACATTTTTTTTTGTTGTCTGTCATTTCCCAAGATCCACTAAGTTCTAGAAAATGCAGTGTAGGCTTTGGAATCTCAGTTATTCCTGCCTGGCTGATGGGCATCCAAAGGTTCCCAGGTCAGAGAAGATGCTCAGTGCACTTTTATTCAGTGAGTGAATTATTAGGAGAATGAAGTTTCAGTTGTCTAGACATTTATTCCACTAGCTCATAAGCTCACACAGGTAAGCACATGAATATGTGCACTGGATGTGCCACAGGTAGATGTCCTATGAAGGACCTCTTGTTCAAATCCACTTTAAAGTTCTGTCTTCTTTTAAATGGCAGAACAGCACGATTAACCAAGCAAAAGTGAATGAAGTACAGCGTGCCAACAGTTGGAAAGGCATTTTCCTTAGTTTGTCAGGGGGAGAAGCTGAGTTTCAGAAGCCCAGAATGGGGAGTTCTTTTGGTTCCAGTGAAAGATGCTTCTAGAACCTTTGGTTTACTTGGAGTCCTGGATCTCCCTGGAATAAGGTGGTTGAGAGTTCACTGGTTCTGGATTGGCCACTGGGTTTCTCACATAGACGGCTTGAAAGACCACATTGCCCTGAAAAAGACAGGCACAGGAGACATGTTAGCCAGAACCACAATTGCACAAAGGCCTTTAGACATTCTGGGATTCCCCATGTGCCTGGGCAAGAAGAGAAAGGCTGAAAACTTCTCTAGTCCCCACACGCTTTAGAGCATCTTTCCACGCACTGAGGATCCTACACACTCACGTTGTTCTGTGGATGGAAGACCAGTTTGCAGCCAAAGTGGGAAGACGTGCAGGCAATGCAGAACTCCAGGAGGCTAAAGATGAACAGCACAGCAGAAGGAGCTATTCCAGAGGCCTGGAACCGGGAGGAACATGAGGTCATGAGTGGTGCCCTGGGAGTGTGAGGTCTGGCTCAAAGCATGGCTCTGCAATGGACCATGGCTAGGGCTTTGAGGAAGACCTCTAACCTCATCTTAGCCTCATGGAGAAATTATCTCACCAGGTTTTGTGAGGGTCAAGTGTGTTTGTAAAAGAATTGTTTTAACACTTACTACCTGTGTTGTTCTAAGGAAAAGAATAGTCATTGTTTAGAGAAACACCTTGATGACTTATTTCAGGTGTAGGGCACGAAACCTAAGGATGGGATTTGGAGTGAGACAGTAAAAAGTGAAATTGTTCTGTGTAGGAAGCGAAGAGAAATTTGGGAGTATGGACAGTCCTCAGAGAGAGCAAAAGGAGCTGGGCAGAGGAGAAAGATGGGACTGAGCAACCTGAAGGGATGGTAGAGGCTACAGAAAAAAGGCATCTTGTGAAGAAATTAACACATTACAAAACAGGGGTGTCTAACCTCTAGGCATCAGTAGTTACCTCCACCATCCCTCTGAACCTTTAGAGAAAGTTAGCTACTAAAACTACCTTCCTGGCTTGTGACCATGGCGTTTTGTGGAGAGACAGTCTTTAACTTAAGAAAACAGTCAGTAAAATGATCCCCAAACACAACCAATTCTGCAGTAGTCAATTTCACGTGAGCACCTGGAGACAACTGAGCCCTTCCCTTGCTGTTCTCTAGCAATGCTCAGGAAAATGGGTCTCCCACTGTATCTGGGGAGAGAGTTTAGGTAGAATCCAAGGACAAGAGATGAATGATCCCAATAACATTTGGATTCCAATTACAGGAGAAAATACACATGAAAATGAAAGTGCATGGCACATGGTAGGTATCAAACAAATGTTGCTCAATTATGATTTTAAAAGGGGCATTGGTGATAGCTGGCTGCTCAGAGAATCCTCTCTCATGGAGGGACCCCTCCTTAGTACTTTTCTCCTCTTCCCTCTTGCTTTAGCAAGCACTTATTAAACATATGTTTGCTATGAAAGACTAAGAAAGCATCCTGAGAGGCACAATCTAGTGATGGAGGAATATACAGATGTAGATAGTTATCATTTAAATCAGACGTGGTAAGAGCTATAAAAAAGCCAATAGTAGTGCCTCAGGGCACTGAGGAGAGAAAGTTTCCTTCTCAGTAGAAGATCCAATGATGTGGGTTTGGACATATGTCCAGGCAAGGGGAACAGCAGGATGGTGATGTCTGAGAAATGGAATCACAGAAGCTTAGGATGGAGGGGTCTTTACAAATGATGCTGGTCTTTTTCAAATGTTTTTTAACAACATCCTATATAATAAAAAGTAATATGCTAAGTGTCCGACCAATCAGTTGACCACTCTGTCAGTCGCTATGACACTGGTTGGAGCACTGAACACCAGGGGGCAGACACTCCAACTAGTAGGTTAGCTTGCTGCTGGGATCCAGCCAATCAGGACTGGATGAGAGGGCCAGTCACAGAGAGGTAATTTGGAGTACAGTATAGGGAATGTAGTTACCTCATCAGATGTAGGAGGTGAACTTAACATATGTTCACATATGTCTAATCATTACACTGTATACCTGAAACTAATATGGTATTGCTTGTCAACTGTAATTGAAAAAATAAATTTAAAAAATACCCTTCTATGAGGGAGAAGGGTTCCGTAAGCAGTTTAGATAGTTATTATTTGGTCAGTATTAATTCATACTTGTTGAGACCTTGGAGCACCCCACACCTTGGTTCACCTTTTGCTAACCTATGTTGAAGTCCAGCCCTTCTTCTTCTGGGGTGAAGCCAGAGGTGTGTGGGTGCACAGGATGGAAGAGATCTCTTTCCAAGATCCGACATTGGCAGAACTGAAATTAGAAATCAGGTGGTGGTGGCTCCAGCCAGTGTGATAACTGAGAAACTAAAATGGCTGGATTCACTTTGAAGGTGAAATCAGCAGGATTCCCTGAGGAGTTGGCTCAGAGGTGCTGGAGGCAGAGTGAGTTAATGATTTCACTAGGGTTTGTCCTGAGTGACTGGAAGGATGCAGTTGCCATCAACCTGGAAAAGGAAACCTGAGAGAAACTTTGGGAAGTACAATATGGGTAGGCGATTTGGACATGTTAAAATGCAAATATTAGATGGTGAGTGAACAAATGGATACTAGAGACTGGAGTTTGTGAGAGATGATTTATGGGAACCTAGATGTCTGGAGTCATAGTCATAAAGAAAGTGTTTCAAGCCACCAGACTGGATTAAACTGCCAAGGCAGGGAGTAGAGAGAGAAACAGAAGAAGATTGAGGGCTGAGTGTGAGAAGTTGGGGGAAAGATAAGAACCAGCAAAAGGGACAGAGAAGAGAGCAACCAGTATGGGTGCAGGAATACCAGCTGCAGGGCCTGGAAGGCACTGGGAAGTCCACCAAAGAGGAGGAATGATTGGGCCCTTAAATAGAGGAAATTTTTGGAGAAGTGTGGCTAGTATGGGTTCAAGAGAGATTATGAGAGGAGAGAACTGGAGACTGTAAAGTAGACAATTGTTAAGAAATGTTCTGCAGAGAGAGTCAGAGAAATGGAGTGGTAGCTGAAGTAACCAAGAGAAGGTTAGTTTGGGTTTAAAGATAAAATAAACAAAAGTGTGTTCAATGCTGATGGAAAAGCTGTAGCAAATCAGATAGTGATGTAGAAGAGAGGTGGGAGCCAGAGAGAGGGGAGAAGCACATAGAGTGATAACTTTAACGGGAGGAGAGGACAGGGCTGCTGTGCAGAGAGAGACACTGAGTTACATGGGGCTCATCTATTGCTGGAAACTGATTGTTTTTAACCTACTTTGGTTTCTCTGAAAGGTCAGAGCTATGCACCCATTGTTTAAGTTGAAACATTGTTAATTATAGCAAATCTCCACCTGTTAATTACATGTAAAATTCTTCCTCAGAATTTCCTGCCTAAGGATATTGTTGTTTTCTCAGAGACTCAATAAAAGGCTGGTGAGACTCAGGCATCAGTGGGCAATCTATCCTGGTTCGCCAGTTTCCAAATTGATTCTCTTCTAGTCTCTCTCTCTTCATTTTGTGTGCGGCCTCCCTCAGAACTCGAACCCTGAATAGGAACCCTGAACCACGCTGGACGTGTAAGGGGCTTCAATATCTGGCGCTTAACTCGGGCTTCTGAACGGAGCAGGTATTTTTCGTCTAGAACGAAGGGGAAATACACCCAAAAGAGGTGTGGAAAATTCACCGAAAGAAGGTGAGGGGATTTCACCGCACGCAAAAGCCCACGGCCAGCTGCAGAATCCGGATCTGTAAGTAGGGTGGGAACGTCTTTGTCAACCAGGCTAATTGGGGAAGGATTTGAATTTTGGGTTATATGCTTACGGAATAAGTTTCAAAAGGTATTCTTTTATAGTTTTTGTTTGATTAACCCTTGAAGAAAGGTACGTTAGATCCTAAAGAGTTTGTTAAAAAAATTGGTTAACATTTTTAAAAAAAATTTCCATGGGGAACACAATATTATGTTTGCTTCAACTTTTTACAGAGGATGATGAGGAGTTTCCTCACATGGTTCCTCTGCTCCTCCCAGAGAAGAGCATAAAGAAAAATTGGAGGAATGGCCTTTATGGCCCCCTCCCCCACCTACATGTCCTAATCCTAAAACATTTAATTCACCGCCAATAGGGCCACCAATTAAATCATCTATACAGACAGTCATCAGAAAAGGAATGAAGGACATGTCCGTGGAAGAAAGGCTTGCCTTTCCTGTTATAGAAGTAGCTGACCCACAGCTACCAAACCAGCTAATGAGACAACATGAAAAAATTGAATTTAAAATGATAAAAGCCTTGCGAGAAAGTGTTGTTCAAAATGGTCCAATGGTTCCTTTTACAGGAGAAATTATGACTAATATTTCAGAAGCATTCTTAACTCCTTCTGATTGGTATTCTCTGGCTCGTGCAACTTTGGATGGAGGAGGTTATTTATTATGGAAGGGAGAACTTTTGGATAGATGTCAAGAGCAAGCCCGTGCAAATGGAGGGCCAAATGCTCAAATAACTTATGAAATGCTGGCAGGACTGGGACAGTATATGGACATACAAAACCAGATATGTTATGTGCAACAGGCAAAACAGATTATTAAGGAATGTCCAACTTGCATGTTACATTTACCTCAA
>PVJC01051287.1:0-11511 GCA_004026665.1 Murina feae
ACTCATCGTTAATAAACTCCTAGACCGAAAAATGAAGCAAATTAAAGTTCTTAAGTTCAGTTATTTTTAAATATTTAACAAATAAATCTGCTGCTGTTTAAGCAATTTTAAAGCATTATGCTAAGTGAAATAAGCCAGTCATAGAAAGACAAACACCATATGATTTCACTTATATGTGGAATCTAATGAACAAACTAAACAAACAAAGTAGAAACAGACTCAAAGATATAGAGAACAGACTGACAGCTCTCAGAGGGGAGGGGAACGGAGGCTGGGTGGAAAAGGTGAAGAAATTAAGCAGAAAGGGGGGTGGGAAGAGGTAGGAGAGGGTAAAAGAGGGCTAAATGCTGATAGGAAAAATCTGGACATGGAGTGATCAACACACAATCTACTCTAATAAAAGAGTAATATTGAAATTGACCATTTCTCTGGGACACCAAAGCCACGCCCACCAGCCAATCGGAGTGACTGTATGCAAATTAACTCAGCCAAGATGGAAGCCGGCAGGGCAACCATGGAGGCGGGTGGGGTGCAGGTGTCGGGGTGGGCAGGGTACAATGGGCAGGTGGCAGGCCATGGGGTGTGTGGGGTGGGCGGGGCAGGAGGGGTGGGCTTGGCCAACCTACAAACTGCCATCAGCCCCTCACCCAGGCTGACCAGGCATGCCAGCTGGTGGACATCTCCCGAGGGGTCCCAGACTGTGAGAGGGTACAGGCCGGGCTGAGGGACCTCCCAAGTGCACAATATATTGTGCACCGGGCTCCTAGTATAATATACAGATGATGCATTATAGAATTGTACCCTTGAAACCTATAGAATTTTATTAACCAGTCTCCCAATAAACTCAATTTTAAAACATAGAAAATGAAAGAAAACATCCCACCTCTTTTAGAAGTGCTCTATAACTTTGATATCTAAATAGCATATAAGTTAGCATGAAATATTTAATTGTAGAAAAAATATTAAATTTCAGCAGTACATCAAAATCAACCTCACTTGATCTCACCCCATCCTACTGTCCCTGAGAATTCTATTATGACTCAACATTAGTGAATAAATTTTGTAATGTACCATATTAATGGGTTAAATGAAATAAGCTGAGTGATCAAATTTGATGCCAGTAAGGCAGGTGATAATATTCAAAACTAGTAGTGACGAAAGCCGTTAGTGAAATAGGGCAAAACGATTTTTTTTCCCTAACAGGAAATACGATGTTCAATAGGGGAAAAACAGGACATTGTTCCTAAAAGAAAACAACAACAACAAAAACAACTAATACTGTCAGTTTTTATCATTTTGGGAACAGGTCATTAGGGAAAATGAATTACAATATAGCTAGCCAAAGTGAGGAGATAAAAATTTTAATTATTTGCAAAGAAAATTAAGTAAAACACACTGTAAGTCTCAGAGGAATATGATGAAATAGCCACTTATGAATTAAGTACATAGCATCTAAATTGTTTTGTTTTTGTAGCTTATTTTAATCACAATTAGGTTTGTACACAGTTTGCAAAATTCGGTCGCTTTAACAAAGTGAAGCAACACAGCAGAGACAACTAACTGCTTTGACATGTTATCTGGTTATTTAACCTTTATCTCCACATCTCTGTGAGGGTCATGCTCTTTGAATTCCTGGTAGGGAAGGAAGACATCTTGTTTTCCCACCTCTGTCTCACGTGCTTTCGCTCTTTCCATCCCACCATCCTCCTAACAAGGCTTTATGGCGATGTGGTTAGATGGAAGCCTATTATTTTGATTAATATTATGAATATATAAGTGCCATTTGGAGTTCAGTCACATAGTAAGCCGTCATTAGTTTCTGTTTTCTATAGACAACACGCATTACCAAGGACTTTCTTGGCAGATGGCGAAAACCAGCGATGATGAATTAAACATTTGACTGATCTGACTACGTAATCTGGACTGACAAATGTATGATACACAAATGTTTCTCAAGTACTTGGAAATGTATAATCCAAGGATTTATTTCCTTAATATACTCTGATCGTTTGAGTCAATAAGAATACTTGTTTTCACTAAAAAGCAAAAAAAATGAACTAATACCATTCAAGAAAAGGCATTTGAAATGAATGATAAGCAAGAAAACAAATGACATTTACTAGTGATTTTTAAAATGTCAATTACATACCCATGATGCATAATTTTTTCCTCATCAGATTGTCAACTATTGCAAAGGAAAGAGGTCACACTCCTCGTTGAGGAGGGTTAGGCTGTGGGCCGACGGTCGTAGGTTGTGCTCCTCCGAGACACCAAGACAAACGCTCAAGTGCCGGGGAATCACCTGTGGGAAACCAAAGCCCAGTTCTGCTGGGGACCCTGAAGGACTGGGTACAAGTCAACTAAGAGTTTTCCCACCTAAGGGACCAGGACGCAGGGAACTCACTCTGACTTCCCAAGACCTGCCTGCCGTTGGCAGAGGACTGCTCCCAAGAGAACTGCCTGACACTCCCGTCCCGCCCCGCATGGGTGGACCAAGAGAAAGTCTTCAGATACTTACAGCTGAGCACCACTGGCAGGTGGTAGACTAGCGAGTGCTAAGGGAGGTGGGTGGGGCTCCAACAGTCTCCTCCACACAGTTCACAATGCAAATGGGTGTGTGAATAGGCATGGTGCAGTTTTTCCAGATGGCATCCATCCTTCCATCATTCGTCTATCTAATCGATCATCGGTCATCTCGCTCTCCAGCTATCTACCTATCACTTATCGACAGTATGTCTATCTATATGTTCTCACCTACTGGGAATTTAGCGAATTTGTCAATTATGTGCCCATTTATGGTCATATTGTTGGAGTGATTACACATTACTTTTCCTGAAATTACTCTCTCTGGAGTTGCTGTCTCACGACCTGTACAAAGGAACCAGACTCATTATTTCTCTATAATTATGGTTGTTAGGGAAACCATTTCCCAAGTCTGTATACCAATTTTCTGTTTTCTGTCTGTAATTATGTATCTGTTAACTTATTAATCTTCTTTTAATCATGCTACCTGCTTCCCAAGGCAGGGTTATTTCATCAGAATTATGTGGATTTATTTAATGTATGTGTTTTCTAGTCCCATGAATATGTCATACAGACATATCTTGCAAGCACAAATATTTCTATTTTTCTACATTCTAGACACGAGGATCCTTTCTCAGTTGTAATTTTTGTTGGAAGCTTCAAACTCTTACATTCCTCATTTAATGCAATCCAAATTATTCTTAAGCATAACCATTTTATTTTTTAAAATTTGGACCTTGAATCCTTTTTATCTATAAATTATCTTGTATAACTTTAAGACAATTTGATACTTTACTAATAATTTACAGAAAAATCAATACATCTACAAGGTATTTAACAAAAGATCTTCATGCTCATAAAATAAGCTGGCAAAATTCAAGACCTGTACTTTCTAATTTTTTTTACTTTGCTTATAAAAAAGATAACCATTTTATTTTTCTGTACTTGGCATTTTCCATCTTTTACCTTTCTTTAGTTCTATTATTAACTTTTCCTCTTCTGAGTTTGTTTTCTTGCTCTTTAGTTGTGCAAGTTGCACTTAAATTTACTTTTGTACTTATCCCTTTAAGAAATCAAATTAATAGTCTTTTCTTATATTTATTCCTAGTAACCTGATCTACTTACCTATTCAGGTGTCAGGCTTCAAGAGCATCAACTTCCAACCCAGCCAAGTAGATTTCTTCTCACGTATATTGTTCCACTTTTTTATTAGTGGAGCTTTTTCTTGCAGCAGGTCCTAAAGAATATCTTTCTTCTCCTAATTCATGTGTCTCTCAGATGTGCTTTCTTGGAAATTGCCCCCATGTTCTCCTAAGCTTCTCGATGGTTGGCATAATTAAACTCACTGTTTTGTTGTGTCTGGTTCTATATCCTTTTTAAAAAACAACATGTTAATTGGCGTTATTTGCTTTGGCTTTAAGTGGCATAAGCTCTAGAAGAGCAATACAAAAGAGAAGTATCCATAAAGGAAGTCTGGGGCAGTAAGACTCAGAACCCTAATTCTCTGTATCCCCCCTGCCATGTATTTTTAAAAAATATATATTTTATTGATTTTTTTTACAGAGAGGAAGGGAGAGGATGGAGAGTTAGAAACATCGATGAGAGAGAAACATCGATCAGCTGCCTTCTGCACACTCCCCACTGGGGATGTGCCCACAACCAAGGTACATGCCCTCGACCGGAATCGAACCTGGAACCCTTGAATCTGCAGGCTAACGCTCTATCCACTGAGCCAAACTGGTTAGGGCCCTCCCATGTATTTTTACACAGATTACATTACTGAGACATTCAGCTCTAGAAAAGTTTTTTGTGTGTCTTTATTTCTTGTCTCCCTAGTATACCTATAGGATCATTAATGAAAAAATATCTGCTTAGCACTCGCATCCCCTACAACACTGCTTCTGAAAGTGTGTGCCCAGATGTGCACATCTGGCATCTCCGGGAAGCTTATTAGAAATAAAGAATCCCACCCGGCCAGTGTGGTGTGGTGGTGGAGCATCGACCTATGAATCAGGAAGTCATGGTTTGATTCCAGTCAGGGCACATGCCCAGGTTGTAGGGGACGTGCGTGAGGCAGCTGATCAATTATTCTCTCTCCTCAGTGATGTTATTGTCTTTCTCTCCCTCTCCCTTCAAATCTGAAATAAATAAAATATGTATTTAAATAAAAGAAAGAAAGAATCTCTTACCCATGCCAGACACAATAAACCAAAACCTGCCTATTAACAAAATTGTCCTGTGATTTCCTTGCACAGTATAGATTGAAAAGTGTTGACATAGAACATGGCTTGCATGTGATCATTGGCAAAATCATTGTTGTGGGTTCTCAGTCATCTCTGAACTAATCCAGATTATTAATCAAAATGTACTGGTCTTTATGGGGTAACTAAGATGTTTGCCTTCTGCCCTGTGGGCCAGTGTGGATCAGTGGTTAAGCATCAACCTATGAACCAAGAGGTTGTGGTTCGCCCAGTGTGGGATGTGCAGGAGAATCAAGGATTCTCTCTCATCATTGACGTTTTTATCTCGCTCTCCCTCTCCCTTTCTTGTTGCAAAAATAAATTTATAGTTTTAATTAAGAAAACATTAAATTTTCATTACATGTTTAGTTTTAAATTTTTAGTAGTCAAACTTTAAGTTTGATGTTATAGAGTGGGCCCATGAATTTCTCAGCACTTTCAACTGATACATTTATTTAGCAATCACTTTAATGAACATTTTTGATTAAATATAGGTTCACTCTCAAGTGGTGCCAATTGCAAAGCATGCTATTTTGGGGATAACCTATTTTCCTTAAACGTTTCCTCTTTTTTCATACGATTTATATTCTTTATTAAGTCTAGAATGAAGAAAGTTGCTCATGGATGTTGTTATATACAATTGTAGAATATTTTTTCTTCTTCTGTCACTTAACTCATAGCCCCAACTTAATTAAATAACTAAATCTAATCAGTTATTATATTATGTTACTTATTAGTATGGTATAGCAATATAAACAATTCTGCAAAGATTTGCATTATCTAATCTTATTTTCCCCTGCTTTACTATTTTTAAAAAATAATTGTTGAATCACAAAGTCATTATCATTAAATTATTTTGCATACACACTTTCTTAATAGTTTTATTGTCAATCTGTTTATTTAACTATTTTAAAGTAATTATTCATGGATTTTTTTAATATAAAATAGCTCTTACCATAATTTCTTATTGCATTTTACTCTTGCATTAACAATGACTAACTTTTTTTAAATTTTGTTTTATTGCGTAAAGTATTACAAAGAGTGTTAAATAGTCTCCATTTTTTCCCCTTCACCTTCCCCTCTCTTCCGCTACCCCCCCAGTGTCTTGTGTCCATTGATTATGCTTATATGCATGCATACAGGTCCTTCAGTTGATCTCTTAACTCCCCCTACAACCCTCTGAGCTTTCCAGCTGTAGTTTGACAGTCTGTTCAATGCTGTTCTGCCTCTGTATCTGTTTATGTTCATCAGTTTATAATGGTCTTTATTATCCATAAATAAGTGAGATCATGTGGTATTTTTCTTTTGTTGACTGGCTTATTTCACTTAGCATAATGGTCTCCAGTTCCATCCATGAACAATGACTAACTTTTAAGAATTATGTTTATATTGAGCTTTTAATGAGAAAAATATTGGTGAATGGTATGAATGGTATTAATGACAAAACAGTGTTTTCAATATTGTTAATTTTATAAAATATACCATTGCGAGACAAGAGTTAGAGGGGACGTGGGATCTCTTTCTAACCCATGTCTCCCAATGGTATATTTTGTAAAATTAACAATATTGAAAACACTGTTTTGTCATTAATACCATTCATACCATTCAGACCATTCACCAATCATATTCAGTTCCTCAGTTTTGTTTACAGTTGTCTGTGTGTATGTGTGTGTACACTTAGCTCTATGCATGTTTATCATGTATAGGTTCATGTACCTACCACTACAGTGAAGATACAGAAGAGTTTGATGCTTGCAAAGGTTCAAGTGCTGTAATTTTGCAACCTCTCTGCTGTCCTCAACCCTTACTCTCCCTGACTCCTGTCATCTACCAATCTGTTTTCCATTTCTGAAATGTTGTCATTTCAAAATATTATATAAATGGGATCATCTACTGTCAGCATTTGGGATTGCCGGTTTTCACTCCCCCTGGTTCTCTGAAGGGCTGTCCCACTGGGTGCAGGGATCAGTAGGTGCTTTTTCTAATTGCCAAGTGTTTGCTTTCTGCAATGGATATGCTATGGCAGTGTGTTTAGCATCCATCTGTGGAAGGACATCTGGGCCACTTCCGGCTCTTGGCCATTTAAGTATAACTTTTGTGAACATTTGTGTACAGTGTTTTGTGTGAGTATATATTTCCATGTACTAAGTTTCAATTTAATTTTTACTTCAATTAACTGGTAACTCCAACATATTAAGCACTTACGAAAATGCTCACTCCAAGTCGTACCTCTAATTGAAAAGGGACCGTCAGGTAATGATTCTGAAACATGCCTAATCCTATCAGCGCCGGCACAGTCTGACGTGGAATATGGCTTTGCTATTTAACCATTTAAAGGCCAAGATTGAAACTGCCCTAAAGAGCAGATTTTGAACAAATGTCGTAGTCACATGTCATTGCGTTTCTAACAGTGTCTCGAACAAGCCAAACTCCTGGACCCATCACACTTGGAACAGTTGCCACCACTCACCTGGCACTGGTTATGCACACCGCATGCCTGACACATGTGGAATTGCAGTGGTTTCTAGCGCAGAGAGAAGCAGTGACTGTTTGCACAACTGCGCTTGGGGCCTGGGAGTCACATCTGCTCCTAGACCTACTCTGTGGCCGAAACAAGCTTCTCTGTCCTGGATATCGGTCTGATGCTCAGGGCTTTTAGGGAGAGAGCTGTGCTCTTTTCAATGGAGAAAAAAGGAAGCTGGTGGGACTGCCACAGGTCAGGGAGAGGGGCTGGGCTCGGCCACGGAAGCAGCAGAGCTGGCCGGCCTGGCTCAGTGGCTGAGCATCAACCTATGAACCAGGAGGTCACAGTTCAATTCCTGGTCAGGACACAGGCCCAGGCTGTGGGCTTGATACCCAGTCATGCAGGATGCAGCTGATCTACGATTCTGTCTCATCACTGATGTTTCTCTCTCTCCCTCTCCCTTCCTCTCGGAAACCAGTACAAATCTATATGTAAAGAGAGAGACAAAAGAAGCAGCAGAGCAAGGAGAATGGAATGTCTAAAGAGGAAATGGTAAAGGTGTGTGATGTAAACGTCTTTCCATCTTCCTGAAGTTATCTTTAATAAAACTACAACTACAGACCCTGAAAGCATGGCTCTGATAGGATTGAAAAATAAAACACAGAAGGGTTTGATGTTTGCATCGTGATTTGGGTAGTTAGACAGAGAGTTAGGGGAAGACCTGACATTTGGGGTACAAACTGATTATTTAGGTAGCTAAAATTTTAGTTTACCATGATCTCAGTTATATATACTATATATATCCCATGTTCAAAGGCTGTTAAATCGCGTTGTTTACCCATATCTTCAGAAAAAAATCACTTCTACTGTCCTGGTAAACAACCTGCTTCCCTATTTATAATGGTCTGGCCCTCTAGCAACTTCAGCGCAAAATTATTTTTTGCCTACAAATGTCAGGTGGTCATAATAATCTGGCCACTCAGTGTATATGTTGTATACACAAACACACATGTAATTAATATATATTTAAAATTATATAGAGTATATTTAATTAAATACAAGTGTGCAGAAGTAGAGGCCCAAGGTTGTATTTGTCTGGGCAAAACAAACAAACAAAAACCAGACCACATTAATCTTTTTCTCCTTTAAATAAAATTATACATTGTGTGTGTATGTGTGTGTGTGTGTAATTCTTTTAGAAAGTAAATTCCTGTCTGGTGGTTGCTGATTTTTCTATTGCACTGACTTTATGTGGAAGGCTATATGTTATATAAACTTTTTTTAGGGAGGAACTAAGGTAATAAAAATAGCTATGCATTTTGGTAGTCACTGCTAGAATGATCTATGGCGTCTCGTGTCACTGAACAGCTACTGGGCCCTTTGATTGTGTACAATAATATAAAAAAGTACAATTTTTTTCAGTGCAGTAAGTTCATTGGAGACCAAGCCTTGCTGTAGCTTTTATAGTATTATCATTTGTGTGATAAATAAGAGGTTTGAAAAACAACCAACAGTGTATTACTGAGATTCCTCTCTGTGTGAAGGAATACAGGAAAAAATGCTCATATTCTACTCTGCAGCATCGAGTTACCACTGGTTTTATATTGTTCTTCTCCATTCATCGCTTGGCGAGTTTGACATTTACAGTTTGCTACTTCATGAGTCTTTGAGGAGAGAGATGGGTCAGTTTGAAGCTAAAATCAGCAGAGGCTGTAATACTAATACCAAGAGAGTTGTCAAGTGACCAAGGCACATTCTTCCTTAGCCCTTGATTCTGTTTTACCCGGGAATAGCTGGATGCTGACAGACTTGTGCAAGGCAACCCTGGGAATCATTTAATGTGGCCACATTTCATTTCACAGCTACAAGTTCCCATGAGTCATGTGATATAAGGGCAAAGTGGGAGAGAGACTTCTGGGTGTATCTCAAGACAAAAGTTTATTCATTGTCACCCCCTAAAAAATGGTCTAATTATTACCCTTGTCGTTTTGGAATGTTCACAACTGACTTCAGATTAAAATGGCCTTATTCCTAATTTAAAAAAATAAGCATTAAAATTTTTGTCCAAGAAAATTTGAAGAGGTTGGGAACTAAACTGAGAGAGAAAACAACAGCAGAAAGGTTTTAGAATTTTAGAGAAATTGCTAGAAACATAAGTCAAAAGTTGTATTTTTTTATTGAGAGAAAGGTCGTATAAAATGTAGAATGAAAAATAAAACATATACTAATTGCCCTGGCTGGGTAGGTTAATTAGCACATTGTCCCAGTACACCAAGGTTGCAGGTTTGATCCTTGGTCAGGACACATCAGCCTACAAATGCATAAATACCTGGAACAACCATTCAACAAATATTCAGGAGGGAGAAGGAAGAGACTCATGCTTTACACCGACTATTACAGCCAAAAGATGAGATTGCAAAGCATAACTGCAAAATATGAGACTGTGCCTGGCCTGTGTGGCTCAGGGTTTGAGCATTGATTCATGAACCAGGAGGTCACAGTTCCATTCCCAGTCAGGGCACAGGCCAGTATTTCCAGCTTGATCCCCATTAGGGGGTGCGCAAGAGGCATATGATCAATGATTCTCTCTCATCATTGATGTTTCTATCTCTTTCCCTCACCCTTTCTCTCTCTGAAATCAATAAAAAAAAAACTCACCTATATAATAAAAGGCTAATATGAAAATTGTCCCCTCGACTGGGAGTTCAACCAAAGTTCGACCAGGGGGAGGGGCTAGCCTGCCAACTGTCTGTGGCCCCTCCCCCTGGCTGGCCCCACCCCTGGCAATTCCCCCACCCTGATTGTGGGTGGGGCCAGCTGGTCAACCATTCAAGGCCCCTCCTTCTGGCCGGCCCTTCCCCAGATGGGTTCCCCCCTGTCCTGACTGGGAACAGGCTAGTTGATCAACCTCCCACATCCCCTACCCCAGCCAGCCTATTCTGAATGGCACCGATTGGGGTGGGCTGGCTGGGCCCTACCAGTGCACAAATTGGCAGTGCCTCTAGTATTAATAATAAAAGATGAGATTGTAAAAGATGAGATTGAAGGGGAAATATCAGTTATCCTTGCTTGATAATAAAGAGAAAAGCCAGTCCTATCTGGTGGCCTCATTGCTGAATGCTATTCTTGACTCAGTTCTGATCGGAACCTTGGAATCTGCATGGTCTCTGCTTACAAGCACTCCCCAGGGGCACAGGTTTTCATCTACACTAAGGACTATGATGCCTGGTGTAGGTAGAGCACAGGAGGTTTTGTCTCGGTGCAGAGGCTGATGCATGCTGTGAGCTTACTCCAGCATTTCAGATCTTTCTGGCACACCAGGGAGATGGCAACGCCCGCCTGAGCCCCTCCCAGAGCCGCCTACACAGTACCCTGACTTTCATTGGCTCCCCCAAGATGGTGTTCCATGATTGGCCACCTCCACCTATAAATACCTGTACTTCCTCAATAAAGTTAGACCTGCGTCCCAGAACCTGGTCTCCGGAGTCGTGCATGCAAGCGTCCTATGCTAGGGGCTCCGCCGTCCTCACCCCTGGGAAATCTCCTGCTTCATATGGCGCCTGAATGTGGGGCACCCAGCACGTCGGACCGGGTGAGTGACCCTCTGCAATATGGGCAATATTCCTCCCGAGGCACGCGCCCCTCAGGCGCGAGCTCTCCACGCCATTTGCAGAGTAGGCTAGTTTAAGATATAAAAAAAAGAAAAGAAAGAAAGAAGAAAAAAAAACTTCAGAAGCTGTGGGAGTGCTTCTTACACTTTAATCTCTGGTTTTCAGAAGCCCCCATATCGGACCCAGGCACTTGGGAGAAAGTACTTAAGCGTATAAGGAAAAATATTTCCACTTTCTCTGAACCCCTGCCATTTTGGCCCTCCTCTCATGCCTCTCTGGAGTCCTCCCTGATCCATCTCTGCCGGTACCTGCAGCCCTTGCGGCTTCAGTGAAGGCAGGTTCCCTCCACCCCCCCTCCCCCCCGTACTCCTCACCACAGCCCTCTGCCCCCCCTGATGCGTGGGAGTTGTTTGTTAAAGAGCCTCTGGACAAGAGTGAAACTAAACAGTCTACTGCCGAGTCCGAGCCTTTGGAGGAGGGGAAGAAGGCACCCCCTCAAACCTTCCCAGTAAACAACAACCCCACAGCCACTCAACCACAAGCCTGGCTTCCGCCTAACCAAAAGGAGTTATTAGCCATTAGGAAAGCAGTACAGGAAGATGGTCTCTCAGCCCCATATACTCAACAACTATTAGACAATTTTAGCATTAATCTCAATTGTCCCTATGATTGG
>PVJC01051288.1:0-11590 GCA_004026665.1 Murina feae
TTTTTTTTTTACAGAGAGGAAGGTAGAGGGATAGAGAGTTAGAAACATCAATGAGAGAGAAACATCCATCAGTTGCCTCCTGCACACCTCCACTGGGGATGTGCCCACAACCAAGGTCCATGCCCTTGACCGGAATCGAACCTGGGACCCTTCAGTCCGCAGGCCGATGCTCTATCCACTGAGCCAAACTGGCCAGGGCTGGCAGCCTCTTTAAAGTTTCAATCATTCCCTCCATTATCAGGGATGGGAAGTTAAGCGATACTCACTCACGGTGCCAGGACACGCGCTCCTGATTATTTGCACTGACGAAAAGAGTTGGCTCTGTTTTTTGGGGTGAATAGGTTCTCTTCTTAGCTTTTCATTCAAGTCTGGCTTCTGCCAGGGACCAACATTAGAGAAAGCTGTCTTCTGAGGATTCTCACTGCCCTTGGTTTTGGAGTGGTGATCTCTGTGACAGGGTCTTTGAGCTCCTGCAGGACCTCAGAGGCTTCAGGTCTGGGTAGAGTCACAGCAGATTTTTAAGCCATAAAATAGGCTCCGTTTATGATTAGAGACAGAGTTTCCACCTTCCCATCCTTTGTTACATGAGGGTGACCTTCACCAAAACGAGAGGACTAAGACTTAAGGCAAAATACAGCCATGGAGAAATATACCAACGTATAATATTTAACCCACAAGCTGATATAATCTTAAGCCACTAGTCCTGAGAGTGGTGAACATGGTTCATGAAGATGTCATACCATCCTATATAATAAAAGCCTAATATGCAAATTGTCCCCTCAACCAGGAGTTCAACCAGGGGGTGGAGTCAGCAAGCCAACTGCCAACAGCCCCTCCCTCCGGCCAGCCCCATCCTGACAAGGGGCAGCGGTGGCAGGCGGCTGAGGGAAGGGAGGCCCTGGTTGGCGGCCGCTAGGGAAACTACCTGTGCATGAATTTCATGCACTGGGGTTCTAGTTCCTAATAATTGGCCATGAGAATAATTGATCAGAAAAATACTCTATTTAAACATTTAAAAAACCAAGTATAGACATGGGTTATCATCATTTAATATTTTTCTTTCCTAGAAAAGTTTTTTTTAAGTCGCCTTAATCATTGTCATTAACACATAATTTTCAGCCATTTTATCTGTGATGATCTGAATGTTTATGTCCCCCAAATCTATTTATTGAAATGTAACCCTCAAGGTGTTGGTATTAGGAGGTGAGGGGGCCTTACAGTGGTGATTAGATCATGGGGACAGAGCCTTCATGAATGAGATTATTGCCCTTATAAAAGAGACCCCAGTGAGCTCCATAGCCTCTCCTACCATGTGAGGACAGGGTTGAAAGGTTAGCAGTTTGCCACTTAGAAGAAGATTCTCCAAGAACCTGACCATGCTGACACCCTCCAGCCTCCAGAACTGTGAGAGAGATACTTCTGTTGTTTACGCCGCCCAGTCTGAAGAGACTAAAACAACGTGCATGTCTGTAAAATTTCTTTTTTTCCTACTTCACACTTCTCATTATAGCATCTTTCCAGACCCAACACAGGACACACTTTCTCACCATCTAGATCCTGCTTCTCTCTGTGGGGTAGGGCAGGAGGAAAGGTGCTATAGGTATCCAAATGGTGCAGCTGAGGATTACGGAAGCCCTTAGGCAGCCACTTGATGTAAAAGTTTCAGTAGTTTTTCACTCTAGCTGGTTTGGCTCAGTGGATAGAGCGTCAGCCCGTGGACTGAAGGGCCTTGGGTTGGGTTCCTCCTTTCTTGTAGGCATCTTAAAGTTGGGTGGTGTTTTTTGTCCAATCTGACAGTCCCTGTCTTCAAAAGCATGCTTAGACTATTTATGTTTCATGTGATTCTTTTTGGTTGGATTTAAATTCACCATCTTCTGTTCTTGTTTTTCATTAGTCTCCTCTGGAGACTACATTATTTTTTCTCTTTGGTAACTTCTTTGTATAATGCATTTCTTTATTCCGTGTAATCTACATTGCCCCTTTGTTAGCTACAGTGATTTGTAATTTTAGGGCTTGCTTAGGGTAAGTAATACAAATCTTTAGGTTATCTCAGTCTAATCGAAGTGATACACTTTTTGGCATATAGTATAGACATATTCTAGCTATTCCACTTTAGAGATAAAGCTGAAACTTAGAGAAGTGATGTGACTTGTCTATGCCCAGAAACTTTGGTTCTGGGGCCAAAATAGGAATTCTAGTTTATGGACTTAAGTCTCGGTGCTTTTTCCACATTGTGATGCTAGGATGAGTGTAAATGTACTTTCTTTAGAGAATGCCAAGTCACCACAATTAGAAATTATAAGCACTGATGAGGAAGAAGTTGGAATTTTTCTTGCTTAGGAAAATGTTTAAACACCTAATAGCAAAGCCCTAAAGTTTCCCTGCAGACCCCTGGGCAGGCATCACACACGGGCACCAGGTGAAGAATGAGAGGTAAAGCTGTGAGCCAGCACTTCAGCTCAGACCCTGGAGCGGATTAGGGTTCCTTAGGCTTTTCACATTAGTCCCTCCAGAGAGCAGCTCACATCCCGTAAATCACATTTGTGACTGGCAGGGCTGTCTCAAGTTGTATTTACTTCATGTGTATTTACTCCATCTTATTCCATGTGCTCAAATTAAAGAATATCTGAGGCTGTCGGCATGATAGGGGCCTCTACCCAGGCCTGGTTATGTACAAATTGAATGCAAGAAGCATGTTCACTTCTTGCATTTGTAACATTAGAATTGCAGGTGTTTCTGTTCATATATCCATTTGGGCAGATCGGATTTTTATGATCCTTGGATCATGATAGGAACAAAGAAAATAGTCTATTAATAATATGAAGAAATATGTCAGTATTATTTTTTAACACAAGTATAACTTAAATAAGAACCAATATACATTAAAATGAAATTCTCTTCAAGGTACTTTCCCTAGTGTAATTGCATTTATGTCCAGCTTTACTCCAAGTATTATATATTTATACAAGATTAAAATTAAATGCTCTCTGGGCATTTATACACCATCACTTTCTGTCATATTCATTCATGAGCTCTGGAAAGCAGACACTTAATGTCTGAACCTAGGAGACAGGTCATAAATATAGTCAGTTGTTATAACTAGTCTGAGTTATTTGAAAATAAAGAGTAGAATTCTTAGGTTGAAACCAAGTTTGTCAGACCAGCAATAAATATGTGTGTGTGTGTGTGTGTGTGTGTGTGTGTGTTGTGTGATGCCAGAATGCCTGGATTTCTTTCTTATAGTCATAGGAATATTATATAGAAATAGCCTCAAAATAGAACTTTTTGACTAGTATTTATATAAGCAGAAGAATTGTCAGACTCGGTTGTTAAGGCTCTTGACAGTTTCTCATCAGCTTCCCCTGGATGTTTATAAGAGCAGTAACCATTGCTCAGTGGTTCCCACTGTGAATGCACAGGAGCGGCTCTGTGCGTGTGCAGGGAACTGATCATCACCAGAAGAGGCCACTGAGGACCTTGGCAAGAAGGCTTCCTGGGCTGGGGACATGATAAGGGAGAGTTGAGAGGGACAGAGAGAAAGAGGCAAGGAGGCAACATAGCCTGGGCCAGTCACTCTTGCTCTGCAGCTGTGCAGCTCTTAGCCATTTGAGTTCCTCACAGCCTTTTCCATGTGGGTTAATAAACAAGAAAGATCTCCAGCATTCCACAATGAAATTGTCTTTTGGAATAGATGTTTAGCTGGCACTTGCACTCTCTCATTTCTTTAAAAGAGATATATTGTCAGTGCTGTTTGCAGGAAACCGTGATGAGTCCCATCCTGGGGATGGCTTTGCCTTCATTTCCTAAAATGTGCTTTAGACAGGCTGATCGTTTGGGTGAATGTTAACACAAAACTCTACAAAATAAAATTAAAATGTTTGCTCAGGAAAAAAACAAGAGGGCAGGGTGAAATTTTATAAAGAATTAGTGGTAAAATATTGGGTTTGATTAATGAGATATTTAGTCATTCCCTTTATTCCATTTCTAAATGCCCTCCTGGCACAGTGCATTTCAGCTCTATGTTATGCTTAGTTACAAGTTAGTAATAAAAAACAAAACAAACATGACCACTGCCCTAGGAACTCAATCTGGGATTCAATCAACAAAGAAGTGAACAAATGAAAAATCTTAATTTTATATTAAAATACATATATTTGATGAATATTATGTTAGAGAATAGCTTAGTTGGATTCTTTTTCAGAAAATGTTATAGCAAATCCTTTAATAAATTAGTGTTTTATTTATTTATCCTCACCCGAGGATATTTTTTCATTGATTTTTAGAGAAACTGGAAGAGAGAGGGAGAAAATACCGATGTGAGAGAAACACATCAACTGGTTGCCTCTTGCATGCGCCCTGACCAGGGCCTGGGCCAGGGAGAAGCCTGCAACTGGGGTACATGCCCTTGTCCAGATCCTTCAGTCTGCAGGCCAACGCTTTAGCCACTGAGCAAAACTGGCTAGAGCCAAGGAGTTAGTATTTAAATCACACTCAGTGAAATGACTAATGGTTGAGTGAAAAATTGGCAGTATCATCCTAGGAAAAGGGAATAATGTAAGCACAAGTCTGGAGTTGGTTGAAGTGTTAGCATATTTGGTAACTGAAAATGGACCAGTGTGCTGAGAGGCAGAATTGAAGCCAAGGAATATGCAGTTGGAATTGTATAGGGTCTTGTAAATCATAGTAAACTGTTTGAAAATGGGTCAATATGGTAATTCCATTTCTTTGCTAATTGTTATACATCTGCTATTCCATACAAATTATTGAATGAATATACATTATCAAATAAAATATTAACTTTTATTCTATATAAATTAATTGCTATCTACTTTAATGATTTAAACAATCTTAGGCCATCCAATGGAAAAGAACTGACATTGTAATAGGGCTGACATGCTGAAGGAAATGACATTGACTTTGAAATGACATAGACTAAGGTTAAGTGGTAGAAACAGATTTCAATTCATTTCATTTTTTAATTTCCTACTTTAAAAATATGTCTTTTAAATTGATTTTCAGAGAGAGGAAGGCAGAGGGTGAAAGAAATAGAAACATCAATGATGAGAGAGGATCATCAATCAGCTGCCTCCTACATGCCCCCTATTGGGGATTAAGCCTGAAACCTGGGCATGTGCCCTGACTGGAATTGAACTGAGACCTCCTGGTTCATGGGTTGATGCTCAACCACTGAGCCACACCAGCCTGGCAACTCATTTTATTTTCAATCTTTAACATGATTCTTTTGAACTTTAATGAATTAAAAATTTTACATTTATTGATGTATTATGATGGAATAATCTAATATAATAAAAGAGTAATATGCAAATTGACCATTACCCGAGGCACCTAAGCCACGCCCACCAGCCAAGACATGCCTCCCAGCCAACCAGAGCAGCTGTATGCAAATTAGCCCAGCCAAGATGGAGGCCAGCAGCCATGGAGCTAGAGCAAACCAGAGGCTTCTGTTGCAACTGCCTGCCTAGGCTGGCTGAGCCTCTGCTCACAGCCATGCCCACCAGCCAAGCCATGCCTCCCAGCCAATCAGAATGGCTGTATGCAAATTAACCCAGCCAAGATGGAGGCCAGCAGCCATGGAGCTAGAGCAAACCAGAGGCTTCTGTTGCAACTGCCTGCCTAGGCTGGCTGAGCCTCTGCTCACGCCCACGCCCACCAGCCAATCAGAGTGGCTGTATGCAAATTAACCCAGCCAAGATGGAGGCTGGCAGGGCAGCTCTGCACTGGGAGCCTCTGCAGCCGGCATAGCTGTGCCAGGTGTGTCAGCTCAGTGAGGGGGGGGGGTCCGGCCTGGGGCCTCCTTGGGGCATCCAGGAGTTCCCGTCCTGGGTCCACTGCCTGGCTCCGCGCCCTGAGGGCCTCCACTAGGCATGCGGGAGAGCAGGTCCTCCACAGGGCTTGCAGGAGCAGCCATCCTGGGTCTGCTGCCTGGCTCCACGCCCCGGGGGCCTCCTTGGGGAGTCCAGGAGCGCCTGTCCTGGGTCCACTGCCTGGCTCCACCCCCTGGGGGCCTCCTTGGGGAGTCCAGGAGCGCCTGTTCTGGGTCCGCTGCCTGGCTCTGCCCAAGGGGCCTCCTCGGGGGCGTGAGGTAGCACCCGTCTAGGGTCCGCTACCTTCATCCACCCCCCAGAGGCCTCCACAGGGCGTTTGGGAGCATCTGCTGCACAGTGTAGAGAATCCGAAGCCAGTCCGCTGCCTGGCTCCTCCCCGGGTGTGTTCGCTCAGCAGCAGGGCCCCATTGAGGGATCCTGCACCAGCGTCCGCCCCTGGCTCGCCACCCAGCTCTGCGCCAGGTGTGTCCCCTCAGTGGTGGGGGCCCACTAGGCGTGTGCGATTGTGGGCCCTCTGGTGGGAAACGTCCAGGCCTGCACTCACCAGCCCTCCCACCCCCCAGTGCACCAACCCTGAAGGGGCTGTGGGCAGCCTGAAAATGGCCCTCAGCCCCTCACCCAGGCTGGCCAGGCATGCCAGCAGGTAGACATCTCCCCTGAGGTGTCCCAGACTGCAAGAGGGCACAGGCCGGGCTGAGGGACCCCCACCCCCCGAGTGCACAAATTTTTGTGCACCGGGTCCCTAGTACATCAATAATATTACATGATATATTGTGTGATAGTATAAGCAGGGTTCAGGAATTGATAATGTAATGGAGATGGAACTTTTTTCTAGTTTGGATCTCTATACTTTTAAGAAGAAGATGGAAATGAGTAGAAAGTTAAAATATTATGAACTGCATAAGCTGTAATTGATATATATGTGTAAAAATGTCAAAATTAATAACTGTAATAAAAATATTTCCAATTATGTGGAGAATTTACTATAATAGTTGGGGGATAAGGTATGCAGGATAGATCAATATTATGGATGGAGTTGTCATCAAAAGCATATTTCTATAATTATTTGTTTGACCTGCTTTCAATCTCAAAATGTATTTTCCTAACAGCCCTTCATGTCTTCCAATCTCTTAGGCTCCTCCTTGTTCTTGAGTTCTTTTGACAGTGTGCTGTCTCTAAATCCTCCTTTACATAGTAATTCACTAGCTTTACACAATTGTTAGGACACCTGCTCTGCAAGGCATCTAGTAAAGAAGGCACTGTCCTTCCTCTCAAAATTTTGAAATGGGATCAGTAGGAAGAAATATTTAGATTAAAAACTGCAATATAGGAAAAGTGTTGGTGCAAGAGAAATGAGAAACATCTGAGAGGGGAGAATTCAGAAGAGAGAGTGACAACATTTGGTTGGGAGGATTAACATGTTGATGGAGGCAGTAGAATTTGAACTGATACTTGAAGAATAGCCATTATTTTGCAGGCTGGGAAAGGAAGGAATATGGTGAGCAAGGGAGAGGCAAGCATGCACTAATCTTGAGAATAGAATGATTGCTGGAAACTGATAGTTTGTTTTGACACAAGCCAGCATTATCCAGCTTGTTCACCCTCTTGATTCATCTTACTTGGCACCGAATGACTATTGGTTATTATCAGAAATAAAACTCACCTCGCAAGATAAAAACATTTATTCTGATTCATTTAGGTTTATTTTACTACTACAGGCCTGGTGCATGAAATACATTCATTGGTTGGGTCCCTAGGCCTGGCTGGCGATCAGGGCCAATTAGGTTGCCCACCTCTCTGCCTCCCCACCTCCTCCTTCCCACACTCCCTCAGTGTCCTGCTGCTGCTGCTGGTTGCCCACCATGTTCCATGCTGCCCCCCGGTGGTCAGTGCACATCATAGCAAGTGATCGAACTCCCATTCTCCTGGTAGAATTCCCAAAGGGACACTTTAGATATTATCCTTTCATATATATATATATATATATACATATACACATACATATACATATATATATGATTCAAGTTCTCAATGATTCACACCCTTGTGTACTACACTCCCTAATCTATATGTATAAAAGCTAAGTGACCACAATGATGGAATGACCAGAATGACCGGTGGCTATGACGCACACTATGGTGGCCAACTGACCTGATCGGGGCCCCAATCAGCACCCCCAGCCTCCTGTGGCCCCTCCCCTCAGCTGGTCCCTCCCCCTGGATGGCCCTGCCCCAATTGCCCCCCTCCCCAATTGAGGGCAGGGTCAACTGGCCAACCTCCCATGTCCTTTCCTCCTCACCAGCCCGTCCCTAATAGGCCCCCATCAGGGCAGGCTGGCCAGACCCCACCCGTGCACAAATTTGTGCACAGAGCCTCCAGTAATCTTATATTTTAGATAATGTCTCCCATTGACATATTAAGTGGTTGAAGCACATGGCATTAGAAAATCATTTGGAAAATTTTTAAGGATAAAAGAGAGAAAGTAAATGAATTATAAGTTACTTTAAAAAGGAAACTATGTAGAGAAAATAATAGGACAGAAGAATTTTGAGGGGAAAATATTTATCAAACAACACATTTTTAGGGACCTGATATAGGCTCTGACAAGACTGCAGATATAGTATATGTGATCTGATTATGAAGTATGAAGGAAACATATTGCTCCTATAACCCCCCCATAATGATGTAAGTTTGGACTGAGGGGAACAGTGAGAGCAAATGGACCTCACAGAATGGAATGGCCACTTTACAATGACATGGGCTACATGCTGAATTCTGGTAGATTAGTATAGTATATTGTAATATAGTTTGAATAGGCAGAAAGCAAAAAAATAATTTTTTTAGGACAGAAAACTGGGTGACCAATATCAAGAAAGTGACAAAATATATTGGGGGCAAAATTGAAAAATAAAATAAGTGCTGAGTTTAAGGCAGAATAGTAGTAAAAAAATCACTGCGCATTTCTCTCCTCTTGAAGGTCAACATCATGACACTAAGGTCCCCCAGTCTGAAACCTAATACTATTTTCACATCAAGCATGTTAGGTTGCTTCATTTGTTAAAAAGACTAAAATAGCTGAGATAAACACATACTTTCTAATTGAATTCAATAAAATCTCCGAAGTTCTCCTCCTTCTGAGTTATTTCAGCTGGGTATGTGCATGGTTGATCTCACAATTGAATATCTGTAGTTTGAGGGTGGAATCCACATAGACTTTATGTTTGCATTTATTCAAGTCCTGTCACAGGCCACTAAACACAGCAGGATCTTACTAAGTGTGTATGGAGGAGTCCTGGGATGAGGTGGGGGAAGGAGATTACATGGACATGGTTGAATTGGTGGCTCTCTCTTGATGGGAGGAGGAGGGAAGAGTTGAGGGCAGTTGGGAACCAGAACACAGGAGTCCAGGTTGTATGCATTTGGTGGTGTTGTCATGAGCAGCCATGGAAAGATTTCCTGAGCAGTAGTGTGGTCATGAGCAGAACCACTCTTGGAAAAATTTAACTAAGTAGGAGACTGAAGGAGGAAAGATTATATCGGAATGACATGTAGTATTTTAGGAGGAGGCAACAGGGGCCCTCTCACTGAGGCAGTAAGAATAGGAGAAAAAGATGATGATATTGAGATGTAAAGAACAAGAGAATAGAAGTTCAATTCTAACTCCTTCTTTGAGCAGCTCTAACGTGTGGATATCAAGTGAGATTTCATTATTTTCATTGCTGACATTGAGAGGAAACATTACATTATTTTCTTTTGGTGGAACATGTGCTGAGTATTAGTAAGTTGGTGTAACACCACTGCCCTGGCCTAGCCTTTCACGGTGCCTGATGTCTACCTGTACTTGGGCAGAAGGCAGCACACACAGAAGGAAGCACTAGGGCCTTGTCAGCTGCTGGGCTCACATCCACACCTTCCCACTCGTGTGACTGAGCGTTACGCGGTGACCCACCCTAATCTCACCGACACAAGTGCGGGTGAGGTTGGCGGTGGTGTGCGTGTGGGCTGGCCACTGTGGGGATTAGGGGTTTCCATGAAGCGCTGAGCACAGGGCCTGACCCGGAGTAAGTGCCCAGGCTCACTAACTGATGTGCTGACTGTCATCAAGATTCCAAAATCCCGGCCACTGCAGTGAGCACACCGAGGGGCCTGTTGTCCCACGTGGGGTGGTCTGCCCGGGAGTATCAAGTCCTTAAATCCCTGCCTTGCTGTTATTCTCACGATGGACCTATTAAGCTTATTTTCTTAGGAGCAAAATTGCTATTCAGTGTCCTTTTCAGGGAACCAAATAAAAGTCTCACTTTCAAACTTCCTTTTGAATAAGAGGGAAATTTCCACACAATGGAACTATAAATTTAGGCGAAAGAACACACTTTGGAATTTACAATAGAATACAGGCTGTGTTCTTAGTCTTCTTGAAGGTGTGAACTTGTAGTTGATTACTCTGTTCTCCATTTTAAAGAGCAAAGAGTTCGTAAATAATAAGCTCCAGCAGCAGTTTGCAAAGGATCTAAAAACCTCTCAATGTATTTTTTATTGCCGAAGATGTAATTCTAACGAGTGTTGATTATTCCCATGAATTTTAAAGTGCCCTCCAGAGTCTAAAGGGATGAAAATCATCTCTCCATTCCCTTTGCATCCAAGAGCAGTTTTTGTCAATGAGAATCCTACTCCCTTTCGTTTCCAGTGACAGGTGTATTCTTTATTGTGATGTAATATTTCTTAAAGATATAATGTAGGGCTCTATAGAGACTAGAGAGATGAAAAGCATCTCTCTGTTCCCTTTGCGTAGAAGAGCTGTTTATGCCAATGAGAAGCCTACTCCCCCTTGGTTGCCTATGACACGTGCATCCTTTATGGAGATATAATGCTCCTGAAAGATATAATGTTGGGGTCTCCAGTAAAATGTAAATAATGAAATTACTGCTTCCTGGGTAATGATCAGTACATTTTCTTTAAAGCAGAAGTCAAAGCTCCTCTGAGCCTGCAGAGGCTCTATTCCCTTCAGCTCAAAATAATTCAGATGCCAAGTGGCGTGTCTGAGGCCCTTCAGCACCTGAAGCAGTATGTGTGCTCTTGTAGGGAAGGAAGGAGAATTTTCATCTACCCTCCTAGGTTCTTGGCTGAGACTTCCTCCCCCATCTTCTTAAAAAAAGACAGATTAATGGGAGAAAAATAAAGAGAAGTTTAATGACATGTATACCTCCTGTATACATGGCACATACCCAAGAAAACTAATAACTCCCACATAGCCCAAGCCACCACTTTATTTTTATTTTTTAAAATATGTTTTATTGTATTGTATTTTATTTTATTATTTTTTTTTTTTACAGAGAAAAAGGGAGAGGGATAGAGAGCTAGAAACATTGATCAGCTGCCTCCTGCACACCTCCTACTGGGGATGTGCCCGCAACCAAGTTATATGCCCTTGACTGGAATCAAACCTGGGACTTTTCAGTCCGCAGGCGGACACTCTATCCACTGAGCCAAACCGGTTGGGGCCCGAGCCACCACTTTAAATAACATGGCTGTTTAAAGAGGAAAGAGGACATTGGGTGGAGGGGAGGCCAATTACAGGTATTACCAAGAAAAGCGCAGCAAACAAGGGCGAGGTTGTTAGCAGATTGAAGTCCTTGACTGCTCCATTGATGAAAAGATTTAGTCACTTCCTCTTCCTGGCACAGAGGCAGACACCCTTGCAATGGGGACATCTTCTAAACTAATAAAAGCGAAATATTAAAATTAAC
>PVJC01051289.1:0-11502 GCA_004026665.1 Murina feae
GTTCCAGGGGGCGGCTCTGGTGGATGAGGGAGGCCCTTGAGTCACGGAGGAAAGCAGAGAGCTGGGTCCCTGCAGCCCCCACCCCGGGCCCCAGGGGGCCGCACCCCAATACTTTGGAAATGCGTAACGCGCACCCTCGCCTCCTCCCACGGGCCTGGGGCTCGTGGCTGCTGATTCATTTCGAGAAACTCCACTTTCTACAGCAGCAGGAGGAAGGACAGGCCCCCGCTGGAGCCATGTGTGTTTGCCATGATTCATCAGATCGTCTGCAATCGCCTCAAAAATAGCCCTTACGCAACCCAGGAGCCGCTGGGAGCCTCGCGGGCAAGGGCTTCCCCTCTTCCCTCTTAGTCACCCTCTGGGCCTCGGTCCACGGCCACGCGGCCACGGGAACGCGGAGGGACAGGCATATGCCCCAAAGAGGAACTTGAGAAATTAGCAGGCGGGGTGAAGGCCACCCCCCATCATTGGCAACTGCGATGAGGCAAGATCGCAGCTGCGTGGCCCTGCAGGCGTGAATTGTGCACCGTAAACAAAATCCACCAGCAAGGCGGCCGCTGCCCTGCGCCCTCCGGTCGGGGGTCTGTGGATGGGAAGAAGGGCCCGGACAGCCCCTTCGCTCTTCCGCAGATTCGAGTGTTTGGTGGTGAGGACGGTACTGTCCTGAGCGGAGGGAGGAGCCTGAGAGGGATGGGAGGAGGGCAAATGTTCAAAAGCTCCTCCTCTGAATAGATCCTAAGAAATCCAAAAACCAATCAGAAAGAATACACACACCCTGTGTTCACAGCAGCACAATTTACAACAGCTAAGATCTGGAAACAGCCCCAGTGCCCATCAGTAGGTGAGTGGATAAAAAAGCTGTGGTGCACTTATACCACGGAGTACTATGCAGCACTAAAAAAGAAGGATCTCTTACCCTCTGAGACAGCATAAAGGGACCTGGAGAGTATCATGCTAAGTGAAATAAGCCAGTCAGAGGAAGACAAGTATCACATGATCGCACTCACATGGGGAATCTAAGTAACACAATAAACTGATGAACAGAGTGGATCCAGAGACATGGAAACATGGAACTGAGTGCGGAATCTCAGAAGGAAGGTGGGGGAGAGGGGTGGGTGGGAGGTGACCAACCAAAGACCCTGTATACATATAGGCATAACCCATGGACACAGACAATAGGGTGGGGAAGGCCGGGGTGGGGAGGGGGACCATGAGGGGGTGAAGGGCATATGTAATACTTTCAAAAATAAAGATTTAAACAAGAAAGAAAGAACACACTGGGAATAAAAGCTCCTCCTCAGGCCCTGAAGACCTTCTGGTCCAGTGTTTTTGGATTCCAGCTGCTGACAGAACTCCTGGGCTGAAGGGCATGTCAAAACATGATGCTGAGGCCCCCTCGCTAGACATGCTGATGGAGTGGGGGCTGGGCATTGGTGCTTCTTACAAGCAGACATTTTAGAGTTGAAAACTACTTACCAACTTCACTTTGCACATGAGGAAAGGGACATATTCAACATCGCATGGCAGCTAGTGGCAAAGATTGGACTTAAACCTTACCTTGGCCTACAGACCCATGCACAATCTGGCCACCCCACTACCTCATAAGCTCCTGAATTCTCTGACTGCCTCCTCTCTTCCCTCCTCCCCCTCTCTCTCCTTCCCTCTGTCCTCTCCCCTCTCTCTTCTCTCTTCTCTCTCCCACCTCAGGGCCTTTGCACTGACTCTTAGCTTTGCCTTTACCCCAAATCCCTCATGATTCACTCTGCTCTAATGTCAACTCCTCAAGCTACCTTCCTTGGGCATTTTTCTAAAACAGCAGTGCTCTGTGACTCCATTTTCTCACCTCCCTCTTTTATTTATTTTTTTTTTCATGACACAACTGACCTTATATCAGTATTTCTTTATCATCTTTTCCCCCATTAGACTGGGATCTCAGAAGGACCAGGGCTTCCTGCTGTACTCCCAGCACAAACACAGTAACTGACACAGCAATTATTCAATAAATATTTGTCAAATAGATGGATAACCCCAGCACAGTGTTCACCGTGATACCAGCTCCCTGGGCTGGCACCCACCAGGCCAGTGCCTCAGCTGTCTGCCAAGCCATGGGGTCACGTGTTTCTCTTCAAGGAGTAGGATGTGGGTGCCCACAAAACAAGTTCGGAACCCAGACCATTTGCACACACAGTGTCTCAGACACATCTATGGAGGACCAAGGGTGCTTCGTAAGCAGCATCCCAGGGTGACCACAGCCAGGAGACAGTTGTCCCAGCCCAAGAGCCTCTTGGCGAGGCCCTTCCAAAGATGTTCCTGCTGATCAAACCTGTTCAGAATCCCGTGGGGACTGGGCCTTCACAATTTACCAACTGCCACCTCTTACTTGGCAGCCACTGTCTTGTTTTCAACCAATCATCACTCGTGTATGTCTGCATAGCTGTTTATAATCCCAAATGATTTCACAAACACGCTCGATCCTCACAGCAAATCTGGGAGCTGGGTGCTACTGTGCTTCATCTTACAAATGAAGCCTCTGGGCCCAGAGAAGCCAAGTCACTGGTCCAAGATCACACAGCTAAGGACACAATCAAGAGCAGACTGAAGCTGAGTCTCGGCAAAGGCCAGCCCCTCCCCAGCTGTCATTCCACACTGAGTGTGATTCATCGCCCACCGGGACCAGGCTTTGCTCTGGATCATGTTCGGCTGTTGCCAGAAATCTCCACCTTCTCAAAAACAGAAGGTTTGCCCTTTTGAAAAGATACAAAAGCTCAGGCCTCAGCTTCTGAAAGTCAGCCCAGACGAGGGATTGGTGATGCCATAGGAATGCCTGCTATTTCAGACCCAAAAAGCAGAGCCCAACACAAGGACTAGGGTGCTCACAGTTTCGTAGGAGTGACCCCAGGAAGCAGTAATGGAAGGCTGAGAGGATGAATCAAAGAAGGAGGAAAAGTAAATATAACTATGTTTTTTGAAGTCGCCCTGTAAGCACCAGAGCTAGATTCTCCGGGGACCTCTGACTTCGGGGCTACCCTTAAACAAGGCTGTGGGTTCCTGCAACTGGGCCTGAGGCAGAAAATCAGAGGTTCCTGTGTCCACTGCTTGAGGTGGGAAGATGTGAGCAGGAACCAGAACTCACGAGGAGTCATCCATCACCCACAGGTGCAGCTAAAACCAGACAGTCTGTGGGGATGTGTTAGGGGTGCCAAAGCATCTTCTATCTACAGTGAAGTCGATAGTCTGTGGAGTAAGTCCACAGGATCTCTGGTGATGACTTTGAAAGTAATCCAGGTGTTTATATGAAAGAAAAAAACTGGTCAGGCCTCCCATCCAGTTCCAACCAGCAAAAAGTGATGATTATAGATGTCAACGATTTCTCAGCAACTTCCTAGACCAGCGATTTCCAACGGTGGGCCGCAAGAATTTTCAAAACATGCAATAGCTTACTATTTAGTCAGGGGCACTGACCCCTTTTCCCTTAGATTGTCAAATAAATAAGTGACAGCAGCCAACACAACACTAGCCGTACTATGTGAACACCTGTCTTGAAGCATAAACACGTAGGTCATAATAGAGTTGCATCTTATTGGTCACATCATGTAATAAGGTTGCGTCTGATTGGTTAATTCTTGATACCAGAAATCCTTATATCAAAGTATAGGCACCCAGTTTTTCATAAGGTCACTTTGGAGCAAAAAAAGGGGGATAGGTAATTACTATTTTTTTTTGTAAATTAATCAAAATTATACCTATTTTTGTCAGATTGGATATATATATATATATATATATATATATATATATATATATATATATATATATATTGTGTCTGAGAATTTTAGTAATTGGTTTATGTGTGTCATGCGATGAAAAGCATTGAAAATTGCTGACATAGACTACTAGCTGAGGAAGTACCCACCATCCACCCATGTCAACCCAGAGGACTCCTGGGTCCCCTTTCTTGGGTTTCTAGTACCTGTCAGTCATTCTGAAGCTCTACCAGGTACCAGATCTCCCCAGTCTGAATCCCACGTTCTATCTCCATCAAAGTCCTTCCCATGAGAGGTCCTCACCAAGCTCGTGGCCCAGGTACCATGAATACGATGCTGGTGAGACCTGCCATCACCCTGGCTAATGGTGCAGGTGGGGACATTGAGCCCCAGGGGCTGGCCTAAGGCCCTCTGTAAGTTTTCGGTATCTGGTCCCATAGACTTTTGCGCATACAGCCAGAAGTAGGCTCCTTGTGAAATGAAAATGCAGGACCCTTGTTCAAAGATTAAGAACTTAAAAATAACGGCAGCTGAGCCAATAAAACCAAGGGCAGGGTCCCTCTTAGTGAGGGCCCTGTGCATTCCCCCGGTCACACCCATGAAACTGGCCCTGTATAGACCGCACCTTCCCAAATAAATTCTGCGGAATCAGAATGGACTGCTTTCAAAACAGTAGCTTTGCAACCAGATGAGCCTGGATTGGAATCCCAGCTTTGCTTTTCACCTGCTGTGCAACTCTGGTCTGAGTTAGTTCCCTCTCTGGACCCTCTTTTCTTCATTGGCAGAGTGAAGATGAGATGGCCTATCTGCATGGATAGTATGTGGCACATGAAAGGCGCCCTCCCTCTTGTCCCCTCCTTTCTGCCAGGTTCTTCTCTTTTAGGCCAGAAGAACCGGGATACACACCACCACCACCATCTATACCACCAGCAGCAGCAGCCCCACAGCCATGGTGCTAGCCTCAAAGTAACAGCTGAAGGAAGTTGACGGACAGTGTCTCAGTAATGCCACGTGGGGGCTTGGAGTCCCCCATCCTCTGACTGTCCTCAGCCTATGCCATGTTCTACCAGGCTAGAACCAGCAGGTGTGGCTGTACCCCTTCCCTCTCCCAGGAAAGGCTAGAGGGTCCCAGGGGTTCAATTCTTCTTTCTCACCCTCCTCAGAAGGGAAGAAGAACAGAGGAACAGGAAGGCTGCCTTAGGCCTCCACTGACTCATCATGGCGCCGTGGGCAGGTCACCAGCGATAATCCTGGCCTCAGCTTTCCCATCTCTCCAGTGGGGCTAATGGCGCCTTCCCCGGCCTCCGCGACAGGATGTTTAGAGAACATTCATTACAGTTGTGTTGCTACTGTCATTGTGCTCCAGCTAATAACAAGCTGCCCTAGTGAAGCCCCAGCAGGCCCTCGAAGCTTTGAGTAAACACACTCTTACCATCTTCAAAGCATCCCTGAGAACCAGGTGGGAGGCAAGCCTGGGTTCTGGGGAGAGAGAAAACTGAGGCAGTCCCGAAAGGCAAGCATGTTTGTGGCAGAGAGAGGGATGGCATGAACGCCTGAGGCCTCCAGGCGGGCCGGGGAGCGGAAGGTATTCCACCGCAGGTGACAGGCACCTGCGTTCAAGTCTCCCCTCTGCTGAAAATAGGTTAGACAAGGCCAGCTCTCCGGGCTTTATCCTGAAGGGGACTAACTGTGCTTATGCCTCGGAGTTGAGGCAAAGGTGAAAGGAATCGTGTGTGTGGTGTGTGGTGTGTGGGGTGTGTGTGTGTGTGTGTGTGTGTGTGGATGCCCACACCTACTAGATGCTCAGAGCTGTGTGCCTGGACGCTCCTCTTTCTCCCTAAGGAGCAGGCATGAGATGTGAGGGCCTAGGCCAAGTTCATGTCCACGTCTAACACTTTCAGTGGTTCACTGAACCATCCCCTCTCAGTAAAATTGTGTCTTGCACCTTGCTGAGGCCACAAGCCACACCCTCTGGACTCAGCTCCTTCCTGGGGGCTTGTCAGGAGGAGGAGGGAGCGGAGAAAGAACTGTGTCCCTTTCACAGCATTGCCTGGCTGTTGATTGCGGGCTTGCTTGACCCCAGCACTGTGTGCACCCCTAACACACCCGCTCACGGCCTCCTCTCAACGGCTGCTGAAGATTTCTCCCTTGTCCACTTGAGAAAACGGTGGCCTGGAGAGGTTAAACGACTCGCCTGAGGTCACACCATCACCTGGAAGCAGAGCCAGAATCCATACGAGGTCTTTGTGTTCCATGAGCCATGACAGTGCATGGCCCCTGGGGCCAGAAACCCAGCTGGACTTGGCTACCTGCCCATCTTGCCCAATCTCTCAGCTTGAGGCCGAAGAAACAGGTTCTCAGAGAAAGAAGCCAGGGAAACAGTTGGGAGCAGCAGGGATGGAGCGGGGCCTGGGCCTGCCCTTGGTGGGGGTGGCTTGGGGAGTGCTGACCACAGGCACACGCTGGCCCTGACTCAGGGACCAGGAATCCCGTGAGTATGAGGCAGGGACAGGAGTGGCTTCTCCAGCCACAGCCAATGCTGCTTTAGTTAGTCAATGCTGCGTGACCCAGGCCACGCCTGCTCAGGACCCCAGAGCTAACCGCAGCTGAAGAAAAGGAGTAAGTGGGCTGGTGTCTGTATTTGAGCACCTACTGTGTGCTGGGCCTTGGGGGCGCAGACCAGAACAACCTAAGGTGACATTATCCACTCGGCTGGGGAAACAGAAGCTCAGGGAGCCAACATGTCCAAAGCCACACTGTGCTCGGTGGCAGAGCCGGGACATGGACCTGAACAAACCTGGTGTTCTTTCCTCAACACAAGCTGCCATGCGCCAAGGGAAGAGAGACTGTGGCAACTGAGAGAGGGAACAGTGGCCATGTCACTGATTGTCCAAACCAGGACATGTCTGAGAGTGTAACGGGATGCTATTAATAAAAGGACAACAGGCTCAAACAAGGCTGTCCCAGGCAAAGTGGGGCCATGCGGTCACATGAACCGTGAGCTGTGACATGCCAGCCCTGGCAAGAGCAGCTCTCCACATCACCGAGTTGTCACATCGGCACTGAAGAGTGGATGTCAGCGTCACACCTCCGTTTGACAGGTTCAGAGACCCAGGCCACGCCTGCTCAGGACCCCAGAGCTGACCGCAGCTGCAGAAGAGGAGTGAGTGGGCAGAGACCGGGTCCTGAGGGAAGGAAAAGAAGCAGGGCATTGTCAGCCTGGTTGGGTCACCTTGGGGAGGGGTGTGGCGGGTGTCTGTCTGTCTGTCTGTCTGTCCACTGTGAAGGGGCAGCACCTTGGCAAGCTGGTTGTTTAATATCCCCCCAGGGAAAGAGCCTTGGGTGCGGGGATGGGCCGAGGAAGGGGCAGGGGAGGGGCCTTGCATAGTCAGGAAGGTTCCTCATTCCTGGAGCCACAGGGGACCTGGAAGGAGCCACTACCACCTGTGGCTCGGCCTCCCCAGACGGTGGCACTCGGAGAGGGAAGCCCTCCGCTTCCTTCCTTTTTTGTTTTAAAGCAGATTCAAAAGCAACCAGTCTGGGGTCTAAGGGCCAGGAGGGCACTGAGAGAGCTGTGCCCTCAATCATGTTGCATGGAGGGCAGTGCCCCAAACCAGATGGGACCAGGGAGGGAACAAACCCAGCCACCGGAGGTCATGCCAGCCCCTCGGCCCAGGAGAGCAGGAGGCCAAGCCCCCACAGTCCCTTCGGTTCTGGCCCAGGCACGGCTTCCGTCAGCCCCACCTCCAGCCCTCTGCTTTCTAACAGGGCGTTCCTTCCTCTTTCTATGTTTCTCCCCTCGGCCTGGACCCGGCCATCTTCAGCCGGGAGTCGGGGTGACTTTCAGGAAACTCATTGTGAAAAACCCAAACCACTCCCACCCGCTGCCTCTAACCACCTGGGGTGAGGTGCTTGCGACCTGAGTGGGCAGGGCCACAGGCTGTCAGCGTGGGCCCCCGAGGAGGAGGAAGGAGAGCCCACTTCCTCCCACCCACCCCACACTCTACTGAGGAAACCCGGAGAGTGGAGGGAAGGCTCGCCCAGGAAGAGAGAGTTGAGCGCCAGTAAAGGCTTTCATTCATTTACCTGTTGACACCTGAAGCCTGTTGACAAAAAGGAGCTGAGGGGCAGGGAGAATGGATGCTAAGTTCCTGCTGCTGAGACTTAAAGGTCTCAGATCCATCCGCTCCAGGTCAGAAGGAGTCCTGGGACCATGGGTGGGCCAAGGCTCCCTGGAAGGAGGAGCAAGGACGCAGAGGCCGGAAACTCACTGAGGCCCTTGACATTCACAACTTCTCTGTCCTCCATCCCATGGCCACAAGGTCCTGCTTTCTGTTCTCAAACGCATAAGGCCACCACGAGGCATCAGGGGCCTCTGACTGGTGTTTCTGGTGCTTACAGTTTGTAAGAGTTTCCTGGTAAACAAGAGCCCTATTCCAAACAAGAAACCTCACGTGGTGGGAATTCAGTCCCAGGACAGACAGGCTGAGGAGCAGGCATCCCCCTGGGGGTGGAGCCCACCCCAGCCGCCCTGTCAGGACCAATGCCTGGACCCCCTGCAGCTGGAGCCGCAGCTGGGCTCCTGGACTTCTCCAAAGCCATTCCCAGGCCTATGTGCCCAGCAGTCAGGGCTGCCATCTCCCCCGAGTGACCCCAGCAAGGCACGGCTCATCTGCACCCTGAGAGGCCTCTTTGCCCATTAAAAGGAGACGGAGAGAAAGACAAAACTGAAAAAGTTACAATCAAAATAATCAAAGGCAAAACTGGCTGCCTCCTATTCCCCTTTGAAGCGATTTCACAAACTGAATTCCTTTCCTTTGACCAACTTTCCCAATCCTCACATATTTACCTTGCGGAGGAGGCTAGTAACCCCCCCACCCTTCCTCCTGGCAATGTTCCACTCAACACCTCCCCCTTGAAGCCACCCCAGCTGTCTAGAACCAGCAGCACCTCCGACAGAACCCAGGTTCCAGCAAGTGAGCTGAAATTTTCCCTGTCCCCCTCGGAAGGGGCCCTTAGACTCCCATTACACAGATGAGAAAACTGAGGCTCAGAAAAGGTAAGGAGTTTGCCTAAGGTTCACAGTCAGTTAATCCAGGCTGGTCAGCCCCTAAGCCCAGGGCTCTGCCCACCACATAAGCAGTTCTCAGACTTTGGTCTCAGCGGCTCTTCATACTCTTAACCATTATGGAGGCCCCCAGCGAGCTTTCGTTATGGTATTGGCTGCATTAGAAAATGATAATCAGAAAAACCTTATCCCTATGAGTTCACTTAACAATTACAAACCCATTTCATATTGACATAAATATGTCTTTTAATGAAAAATAACCTTACTTCCCAAATCAAAACAAAAATTCATGAGGAGGGAGGCATTGTTTTACATTGTGCAAACTTCCTCAATGTTGAGCCTAAGAGAGTTGGGTTTCCAACTCTCTGCTGCTGTGTTCAGTGTGGTGCAGTATGCGTTTGCTTAGAGTATAGGAAGAAAATGCTAGAAGTTCACAGAGCCTCGGAGAAGGTCTGAGCCAGACTTTGAGAATCACTGTACTAGAGTCATGCTGCCTCATTTCTGATGCTCCAAATCTAAGTTCTTAAAATGAGGCGTGCTTAATATGTTTGTTGAGTGAATAAATAAGCAAGTCCAGCCCTGGCCGGTGTGCTCAGTGGTTAGAGCGTCGGACCATACACCAAAGGGTCGCAGGTTCAATTCCGAATTGAGCCTATGTATCAGGGTTGCAGGTTTGATCCCCAGTCCCAGTGGGGGTCCGTGTGGGAGGCAACCAATCGATGTTTCTCTCTCACCTCTCTCTCTCTCTCTCTCTCTCCCCCCCCCTTCCATTCTCTCTAAAAATCAATGGAAAAAATGTCCTCGGGTGAGGATTAACAAAAACAATAAATAAATACATAAATAAGCAAGCAAGTCCCCGGCAAAGGTAGCTGAGGAAAAAATCATATCTTGGGGGAAAGGCAAGTTCAGCTTTATCTATAGCTTCCATTACCCAGGCCCTGCCTTTCTGCAGGGCGGAGGCCAGCAGATGCTGAGCCAGGCCGGCAGGACTGCAGGGACTGGACAGGAATCCTCGTTTCAGCGCCTCTTACACAGCCTGAGCCTCCCCTGGACCAACCACAAAGCCGCACAGCAAGAGGCCCCAGCCGGCAACCGCATGGCTTGGCACCGACGCTCCATGCAGCCCTGGACACTGGGGCAGGACACTGAGACCGGGCAGCACAGTCTGCTGCTCTTTGAGGTATTTTGCAGTGGTTCTCAACTCTGGGTATTTATTTGCCAAGATCTGGAGGCTTGTTTTTTGGTTCGTTTGTTTTTTAAATATATTTTTATCGATTTCAGAGAGGCAGGAAAGGGAGAGAGAGAGAGAAACATCAATGATGAGAGAGAATCATTGATCGGCTGCCTCCTACATGCCCCACACTGGGAATCGAGCCTGCAACCAGGCATGTGCCCTTGACTGGGCATCAAACTGTGACCTCCTGGTTCATAGGTCAACACTCAACCACTGAGCCACACCGGCAGGACAAGACATGTTTTTTTGTCACAACAAAAGTGGGGAGGAGATGCTATTCAACATCCTACAATGCACAGGAGAGCACCCTCCATTCCCCAGCAAAGACCATCCAGCCCAAAACATGAACATGCTGAGGTTGAGGAACCTGCTGCAATGGAAGGAATATGGGCTCCAAGCTCAGAGGCACCAGATGCAAATCCCCCTCGACCACTTGCTGAGCCTGGAATATGGCAGATCACTTACTGAGCTTCCTGGGGACAGTACCTACCCTGCGAGATTGTGGAGGGGATCGAGGGGCACGTGCCTGCCACCTGCCAAATGAAGGCAGGGGTCCCTCGCTACTCGGAGCTAGTGGCTATAGTGACCATCGTAACGATGACCTGTGTCCCGGGCCCGCCACTGGCCAGCAGCCTGCGGGCCACCCAGTGGATGGCAGCTCGGCTCCCTTTCAGGAAGCTCACAGCCCAGCAGCCAAGGAAAAGTTCCCCGATTGCAGCTATTTACGTCGGCACGCATGTGAACAGAGGCTGGAATGTTCAAAAAGCAGAGGGCTTATGGGTAGAAAGGGCTTTTTCCCCTCTTTTTTCCAAAAAAAGAAACCTTCGATGTTATTTTTATGTTGTTTTTCCCATCAAAAGTAGAAAGGGGAGGAGGACAGTGAATTTAACATGTTTTTTAAAAAAACAGAAATACGTAAATGATTGAATATGAACACAAGGGCTCTTCACCTTAGGTCTTAAGGATGGTCTGGGCACAAATCTAATGTCCACCCATCCTATCATTTTCCAAATGTCATGGCTGACATTTCACCATGGCAGGTACTGGATCTTTTGTAGAGTGAAGCGCAGTCCCCTTTATTCATCGGCTCTGATCCTCCTCACGTTTCTATTTCAGAACAAGGGACCCACCTGCCTAAGCCCTCTAAGTGTTAGGTAGGAGGTGTGCATGGTGAGTGGAGTCAATCAGGGAAGGCTACCTGAAGGAGGCAAGGTCTGCGCCACATTTGTGAAAGCAGGCCTCAGTGGGGAGGAAGGAAGGCCATGAGGATGGAATGATACATGCAATGGCTTGAGGACAACAGGCCCAATGAGACCAGCCCTGGGGAGGCCTTGGAAAGATACCCTCCCCCACCTCCCAGGGCTGCCTGAGCTCCTGGTGGAAACGCCAGTGGGCCAGGTAGAAATGAGTCACAAAGCTTTCATCACCCCAGTGCCCTT
>PVJC01051290.1:0-11556 GCA_004026665.1 Murina feae
GAGACATTTCAAGAGTCATTGGTTTTGCTTTTGCCTCTTTAGGAGAAGAAATTTCAGGAAGGAAAGAAATGGAGTAACAGTGTGGGAGGGAAATGAACAGGTACAGCCAGGGCTTCATGCCTGGAGGATCAAAGATGAATTAGAACTAAAAGATCCCATTGGCTGAGAGAGCTATTGTTTGAATGACAAAAGGTATCTCCGCGAAATACATGCACTGGCTAGGTGAAACTGCAGTCTTGGCTGAATCATGATTTTTAGAGCCATTGCTTAAAGAAGGAGCTAGAAAGGAAATGACCACAGAGAGAATTGTTGTGGGAGAATAAGGCGTTGCTGTTGCAGCTGCAGCAGAGACCAAGGGAAGAGCTTAGGAAGTATGGGTCGTGGGTGCCAGCTACTCCCCAGAGAAACAAATAAAGCTTACGACAGGATGGAATGGCAAGCAGAGAGTGAGTTATTCCCCACCCAAAGGCTTCCTGGCCTAAAACCCAAGATTCAAAATGTTTCTGTGGAGGATTGATAACCTGCAAAAATATGTGAAATATATATTTGTAATCTATATGAAAATAAATTCCATGAAAGCTTCTAACATCTTTTTAAAAATGCACTCAGTGCAGGCTAAACTCTGATAAATTTTTCTTGCATTATCCAAATATTTTGTTTGTTGTATCTTTGAGAGAAATTATAAATGTGACTTATAAAACAGGAAGCATTGACATTTTAATATTAATTTCAAGACATTGCCTTGAAATTAATATTAAGAGCTCTGACATGACTCTAAGCATTTTTGTTGTTTTGGTTTGTGTCTTATTTGTTTGTTTAGGATTATTTGAGCCTTAAAATAAGCTTCATTTAAGCTAATAAGTATTAACTTCATCTTGTACATTTTATCCTTTCATTGAATCAAATTATATAAGAAGCGGGCTTTTGGAATGTAAGTAAAGATGAAAATGAAAAGAGTCAGGAGTTGAGATACAATTTAGGGTTAAAATTTATTTATGGAAACACCTAGCTTTCAGAATAGTGAGATTTCAAGGTGGTGAAACAATCTTATTAAAGGAGAGATATATTTATTTTGATAATGAATATGAATGTTAATTGGAGGAAGAATCACAATCATGTAAGAAAGCACTGCCTGAAAAAACATCTTAATGTCTGATTTATCACTTCATGGTAAAGACTGGTGGGTTAGCCCTTGCTACATAGCTTCTTTAGCTTGTCCCTCTAAATCCACAGACACCTGATTCAGGGCGATCCAGGGCAAGGTTCCAAACAGTTCTGCCAGTTGTCTGAATCTATTCTTCCCATTATGAATTCCTCCAAGTGACTCTTGTAAACGGATGCAAATATTCTGTTTCACAACTCGATTCCTTTTCTTCCTTAGAACTCAGGTTGGGAAATCGCTCTCTCCTGGGGTGCTGGGCAAAGGGTGCCAGACAATGGCAGGGTGACTTCCCAGAAGGGAGCTTTGTTGTGCCTGAGCCACTGCCAGGCAACCTCCCAGGAACATCAACTGCCAAAACATCACAGTCCAAACGGGGTGCTCTGATCCCCCTGCCTGCCCCACACCCCAGCATCCAGAAGCAATTCTTTGCATGGACGCTTCTTCCTCCTGATCCTGACTGGCAGCCTGAGGATTAAACTCAGGTCCTTTATGCACATTAGCCCCCTGGAGTATTTAACTCCAAAACCGCTATTTTCTCCGGTGAGTCTACCCTGCATCTCACAAAACCCTAGTTAGCCACTGTGGTACACAGCCTTTCTTCCATTCTGGGTTATCAAAAGAAAACAAAACAAAACACCAGCCGCTCCAACAATAAGATGGAGATGGTAATGACAGGGGTTTGTAGGGTAGTGTATGGAGTCCAAGTCCTTTCAGAGCTGAGACTTGGGAACCCACTTACTTCTTTATTATTAAAACTTCACATTCTCATCAGCACAATCTGGCTTACAATGGCACAAATGATCAATTGGCTAAATGAAAACTGTAGGCTGTGTGCTCACTATATATATATATATATATCTCCATTAAAAAGACCCTCAAAACTGCTGAATGAAAATCAGGACCAGTGTCTTCTTAATCAAGCAAAATTTCCTATCGGCCACATTAAAAAAACAAAAAAACACAAACAGACCACCATCTGGCCTCTCCGCTGCTTGAGGGGTTTTGCCCCTCTATTCCTGGTCATCTTTAGCAAAACACTATAATTTCACTTCGAAGTTATGTTCACCACCATGCATTTCCTTCTGTGCGCTACTTCAAGAAACAGAGTAGAAAGCATTGTCCTGTTTCTAGAAAAACCCTTCTTCATTCTAATGGCAGGTTTAAGGGGGGGGGATGTACTTGAAAGAGGGAGTTGAAGTCAAAACACAGTGACAGCATTAAGTACTCGCCTTTCTTTAAACAGGAATACCGCTGCCAGTGAGGGAGCGTTCTCTCTATCTAAAGTGTGCAAGTGCATTCCTATGTACAGACATAGATACACAATCATATTTAAAAGCCAAAACCAAAAAGCCACATTGCCCTGCTCATTCAAGGCATTCATTGTGCTGGGCCCTTTCCAAGAAATAAGTCCGATGAAATTCACGTCTGCATGGGAGCTAAGATCACAGTCAAATCACAATTAATTGAAATTCTCGGAAATGGAAGAGTTCTGATTAATTTAATTTTCTGGTTAACTGAACCCCAAATAGAAAACTCTGTTTTTCTGTTAATCCTTGTCAAAATGTTCCTAAAACGCTTGGGTCCACTTTACTTGCATAACTACAAACCACGTACCGGATGTAACTGAAAGACGCTTCAGTAATTGCAAACCATATTTATTGCTCCTTGGGATCTTCATTTTAAGGGTCTTTTTTTCCTTTAACCATAAATACAGGAGATTGAAAAGACTGAGTTGAATGTATGTTCGTATCCATGAGCATAAATGTTTACATTAATCCATACCATCACCTTCTTCCTTGGACTTCAGAAATCTCTCGGGAAAATATAATGTAGGAAACTGTGGTTCATAGAGAGGTTAATTTTGGCAAAATTCAGGTAAACTGGGGTTTTGTTATGTTTGCATGCTAAAGGAACCTGGCAAAAATTCCTCGTCTACCCGATGTTCAGTAAGTGTAAAAAAATGAATACTTTTAATATAGTGCTGCCAATCAATTTTATTAGCACAACTTATTAAAGAACTTGCAAATTCCTTTGATGTGTATATTTAAACTCACTGAAAAGTGCCCTGGCTGGTTTGGCTCAGTGGATAGAGCATCAGCCTGTAGACTGAAGGGTCCCAGGTTCGATTCCTGCCAAGGGCACATGCCCGGGTTGCAGGCTCAATTCCCCCACAGTGGGGCGTGTGCAGGAGGCAGCCGATCAATGATTCTCTCTCATCATTGATGTTTCTATCTCCTCCTTCCTCTCTGAAATCTATAAAAATATATATTTTTTAAAAGCAGGAGAAAAATAAAAGACTAAAAGCCATGGATAAAATTCATGTTGGGGGGAAAAAAGCACTAGGATTTATTTAAATGTCATGGTGGAACAGAATGGTGACTCAAAACTGCCTGCCAAATATCCTCCCTTTCCCAATGTGGCCACAATCAGCCCAGCCCTCACTTGGGCTCCATGTTCCAATTTCCCAGAGGACTTTATACCGTGCCACCTTGAGCTACCAAATGCTAACACTGCACTGAGTCACATCATTGCACAACGGGAAGAGGCTTCTGTTCCTTCACCAGGCCTCCTGCCCTTTAGTGAGGATTATTGGAGAAAGAATTCCTGCATTGGATGGAAGATTGGAAAATGTCAGCTAAGACCATTTCCAAAGTCACATGCCTTGCACTCTATGTGAAAAAATAAGACCAGGCAGGACTCCTGCTCTCTGTCTCTTTCTCTCTCTCTCACACACACACATCTTTTTTTGTGGGGAGTGAGGAAAGTTATCATACACTCATCCTCAAAGCAGTACTAGACAGTATCTAATGTATATTGAAATGTTATTATTGGCTAGGAACTCTGCTAGCTACGGGACACATAGGATTTTCATCAAGATTTCCAAAAAGGACTGGATGAAGCTGAAGGGATAAGGTGTATCTCACTCATGGACTTATAAAATATTTTCTTCTAGATCAATGATGCCAAATTCAGTAGCAGTCTTGGTATTTCTGGAAATGACCATTTGAAAATGGTAAAGTTATTATAACTTAAAAAATGGGATTTTATTATAAGGCATATAAACATAGCCATTTATATATTAATTTTATCAACTACTATGTCTTGGGCACAAATGTATTGAGACCATATGTACTGAGTAGATATTTTCTATCCCAATCTACAACTTGGTGTAGACCTTGCCCATAATCAAGGGGTGGTTTCTTCTTGCTTTTTCTGTCTATTCATACTATTTTCTCTCAGTATCCTCTCACCAAGTATTGCCCTGAAGAAGGGTAGTGGCATCCAAAATGTAGGCATTTTTAAAGACACTCCCCCAGAGAATACTACAGAGCTAAAACTGTGGAGAATTCTGCAGAGACTCTCTAAGCTGGGGCACTCTAAAGTGGTGTATTCCTTAGAGTGATTTCCAGGTTGATTAAATGGACATGACATTTTTAGTCAAGCATCTGGACAAGTGGTCCCATCCCATTTAGAACCACCAACACTCTTCTGGCTCCTCTGTAGAGGCAGAATTAGGAAGTAGTGTAGATTGTTACCTGCTAATTCAGGGGAGAGGTCAATGGGGGGGAGGAGACATATGTAATACTATATGTAATACTTTAAACAATAAATAACTTTTAAAAATACGTAAATAGCTTCCTTTGAAAAGAGCAAAAAGGTCTCATGATGTATCACTTAGTTAACTATTCTGTCCTGATAGTATGCTAGAATATCTACAATAGAAATCATTAACTTAATAGAAATAATATTTACTTGGGGGAGTTGAAGACTTCTGGGCAAAAACAAAGAATGCATCAACATACCTAACACCTAAATGATTGACATGTAATGCAATTTATATAAAGTTTCCTTTGAATTTCCCCTTTTATGACCATTCCTTCATATACCTATAGCTGATCTTTTTTTTTTTAGAACCTATAATTTGTCAGGCACTTTACTTAAATTGTCTCTAATTCCTACCCAAAGCCTAAAAAGGAAGCATCATGTTCCCCATTCTGCAGATGAGGAAAGTGAGGCTCAGAGTTAAGGCATCTTGTCTTGCCCAGGGCCACATAGCCAGCACATGGCAGAGTCCCGTTTAGAATATGGGTTTTTCTGACTCTTAAAGCTCTCTTTCCTCAGCAACAGGTTGCTGCTAGACCTGCAAGGACTTGGAAATTTCTGATGTATGAATGTAAAGAAAATGTGGATGCTATAGATTCTGGTTGTGTTTCAACTACTTCTAAACTTCACTTTAAAAAAATGACTAATAGTTAAGCATTGGTCATACGTGTTCACCAGGATCCATTCAGGAATTTCACAAGCTAAGCACTCCCCAATCTCCCTTAGAAGAACTGACATCTGGATCATATTGGCAAGTGGGTGCTTTAAATGTGAGGGAAAATTAAGAGGAAAACCTAAGACTGGATTACTTCCACAAGTTCATTCACCAATGTCTCCCCAAGTACTCTTTTAAAAAATTATATATATATATATATATATATATATATATATATATATATATATGGCTTGTCGTCCAATCTTTCTACTCCGTGAACAATGACTGGTGACCTCCCAGTTAGTAAGTTCACGGGAGAAATATATCAGTTATAATTAATGTTTACTAGAACAAATGTAAATATTTTAAAACACACAACAGCTCCATGCACATGTGATTTCCATTTTATTTCATGAAACACTAAAAATCCACTTGTCCACCCCATTAATTATAACCTGCTCTCAGCCCTGACCTGCGTATAATTCCCTCTGACAGAAATTGGAACAAGGTGCTCAGAATGGAAGTAGCCTACACCCCAACTGGGCTAGGAAACGTCAAGTTCCCAAGCCTCTCAGAAGTGTAAGCTGACATTTTCCTAAGATTAGAGGCAGTTTGTGAATTTAAAAAGAGGGCTTAACGACTCGCCACAGTTAAATCCTCCAGTAACTCCTGAAAATATCCAAAGTAAACAGGACTAAGGGGGCTCTGGGGACACCAAAACCCTCCTAGAAGAGCAAACACCCTTTAATAGGGGGTGTTTCTTTGCAGAAAATCATGTACATGCGTCCAAGCAGAATTAAGAAGAATGTGCCAATAAACTCTGAGGCAAGAGGCCCTCTGGAGAGCTACAGGAGTCATGAATGGGCCATGCAAAATGTTTCTCCTCTTGCCACACGTGAATGACTGAGTTTACACTGCCCGTTCATCCTAAATGTTAAAGGCAACAGAGAAAGGGTAACTTCTCTAATACTATTTTTCTTGACACAACTGTAATACTTATTCATTTGTAACAACCCCCCCCCCCAAAGGAAAGGGCTGGAGAAGAATCTTATCACCGAGAAACAGCCTTCGGTAGGTTTATGCTTCCAGGGGTCATTTTCGGTACATCATAGCTAAGGTGACCAGATTTTAACATTGGTAAAGGAGGACACCATTGACTGCTTGGCCGCTGAAAACCGTATCTTCCCTTCCCCTTCTCCTGTCATTCCCTAGCTTGTCGTGCATTCTTTCCAAAAATTGGGACTTTTTTAAAACACTGCGGGACTCGGGACAAATTGTTAAAAATCGGGACTGTCCCGCCAAAAGCTAGACATTTGGTCACCTTAAATAGCCACAAAAATGGGGCCATACTTTACATTTTGTTCTACAAGTTGTTGTTTTAAATATAATAAGTTGCAAGATGGATACAAGACTTAAATGTAAGGTATGAAACCATAAAAACCTTAGAGGAGAACATGGCCAGTAAAATCTCAGACATCTCACGTAGCAATATGTTTACGGATACATCTGCTAGGGCAAAGGAGGAAAAACAACAACAAATGGGGACACAAAACAGAAAGCTTCTGCACAGCAAAAGAAACCACCATCAAAATGACAAGGAAACCCACTGCATGTGAGAACATATTTGCCAATGGTACATCTGAGAAAGGGTTAAGAGCCAAAATACATGAAGAACTCATAAAACTCAACAAAAGGAAGACAATCCAACTAAAAAATGGGCAGAAGACCTGAATAAGACACTTCTCCAGGGGACATACACATGGCAAAGAGACGTATGAAAAATGCACAAAGTCACTAATCATCAGAGAGATGCAAATTAAAACCAGAATGAGATATCACCTCATACCTGTGAGAATGGCTATCATTAAAAAAATCAACAAACAACAAGTGCTGCTGAGGAAGTGGCGAAAAGGGAACCCCGGAGCACTGCTGGTGGGGATGTAGACTGCGGCAGCCACTGTGGGAAACAGTACGGAGTTTCCTCAAAAAATTAAAAATGGAACTTATGTTTGTCCCAATGATCCCACTTTTGGGAATATATCCTAAAAACCCAAAACACCATTCAGAGGATATACGCAACCCTACGTTCATAGCAGCATTATTTACAATAGCTAAGATTTGGGAACAGCCCAAGTGCCCATCAGCAGAGGAATGGATAAGCAAGCTGTGGGACTTTTATACTATGGAATACTACGCAGCAATAAAAAAGAGGGATATCTTATCCTCTGGGACAGCATGGATGGGCTTCTTCCAAAGAGGCTGCCCCGGGTGCGGCACACCCCGCGTGGACAAGTCTTGCGCGGGTGTCCCGTCCCCGCTTCTCCTCACGCACCAGCCGTGAGTGGAAACTGGGGGACAGCAGGGCCGGGTAGGGAGATGGTGGACAGTGAAGCCCCCGAGGAGCGGGTACTTGAGGGAGGTCAGGCTGGGCTGAGGGTCAGCGACACCAGGCTGGCCCCAGAGTGGACGTGAGGACGCGTGCTGTCCCCCGCCCACAGACACGCAAATCCAATGCCCCTTCCAGGCTGTCCCCCCGCCCACAGACACGCAAATCCAATGCCCCTTCCAGGCTGTCCCCCCGCCCACAGACACGCAAACCCAATGCCCCTTCCAGGCTGTCCCCCCGCCCACAGACACGCAAATCCAATGTGCCTTTAGGGGGAATAAAAGCACCGCACCCCGTGTGAGAATTGAACTCACAACCTTCAGATCATGAACCTGACGCACTGCTCACTGTGCTAACGGGGCGCCTGGTGCTCGCTGTCGGCGGTGCCGTAATTGAGCTCACTCGGCACAGGGGCGGCCCTGCGCGCATGCTCGCAAGACTGTGGTCTTGTCTGTCTACACTGGGGCCCAGGACCCTCGGGGCTGTCTATCTGGGTGTCAGCAAGGGAGGAAAGCCTGGCCCAGTCACAGCCCCGGACTCCATTCTTCCTCCCGCTGTGGGTATGTTTGCAAACAAACACTTCAGCTTGTTAGACAGCGCTGTGCAGGGGAAAACAGGAGAATGGGGTCCTCCTGCAATAGCAAACGCTGATTTTTGCATAGTGCTTGCAAAAAAAAAAAAATGAAGGAAGGCCCTGACCAGTTTGGATCAGTGGATTCGGCTTGTGGACTGAAGGGTCCTGGGTTGGATTCTGGTCAAGGGCATGTGCCTTGGTTCCGGCCATATCCCCAGTAGGAGGTGTGCAGGAGGCAGCCGATCAATGTTTCTCTCTCATAGATGTTTCTAACTCTATCCCTCTCCCTTCCTCTCTGTAAAAAAATCTATAAAATTTATTTTTTAAAAAAGAGGACATACAAATGGCAAAGAGACATATGAAAAAATGCTCAAAGTCACTAATTATCAGAGAGATGCAAATTAAAACCAGAATGAGATATCACCTCACACCTGTGAGAATGGCTATCATAAAAAATAAACAAGTGCTGCTGAGGAAGTGGCGAAAAGGGAACCCCCGAGCACTGCTGGTGGGGATGCAGACTGCGGCAGCCACTGTGGCAAGCAGTACGGAGTTTCCTCAAAAAATTAAAAATGGAACTTCTGTTTGGCCCAATGATCCCTCTTCTGGGAATATATCCTAAAAACTCCAAATCACCAATCAGAAAGGATATACGCACCCCTGTGTTCATAGCAGCATTATTTACAATAGCTAAGATTTGGGAACAGCCCAAGAGTCCATCAGTAAATGTGCGTAAGAGGCTGTGGGACATTTACACTATGGAATACTACGCAGCTATAAAAAAAGAGGGATCTCTTAACCTTTGGGACAGCATGGATGGACTTGGAAAATATGACGCTGAATGAGATAAGCCAAACTGAGAAAGACAAATATCACATGAACTCACTTATTTGTGGAATCTAATGAACAAAATGAATTGACCAAGAAAAAAACAGGACCCAAAGCAGGAGGCATGGAACAGACTGGCATACCTCGACATGGGGATGGGGGTACAAGAAGAGATGAACCAAAGAATTTGTATATTTATATGCACGGCCCATGGATGTGGGTAATAAGGTAGTGAAGACCTAGAAGGGTGGGGATGGAGTGGGAGGAGGGTGGAAGGGGGGAGGATGGGAGATATCTGTAATACTATCAACAGTAAAAATATATTCAAAAAGAGTTATTGAACCATGATAGCGGAGTAACCACAGATGGAATGAGAATTCTAAAGGGCGTGCACGACGGAGGGAAAGTACAGGAAAGACAGACTTGGAAGGGAAGCCCCGTCCCTCCCCTAGGCTCAGGTTCAACCTCCTTGGAAAGTGGCTGCAGACCACTGGATAGCTGAGGGGTTGCTGGGCTGCCCAGGCCAGAGCCGGCCCACAGTCCTCAGGCCCAGGGCAGTGTCTCGGGTGCAGGCGATCCAAGGCTGCTGGGTAAAAGCACCCAGGGTCAGGGCATCAGGACCCTGCATGCTGGGGTGGGGTGGTGTGCATGCTGGCCAGCACGGGCCGTGTCAGGAGGGCCACAGAAACCACCCCTGGGGCACAGGCCACCCAACACCAGACGGCACAAGGTACTCAGGGCCTATCAGGGTGCTGCTGCCCCCACTTGGCCTGGAACATGCCACGCCCATGCTGAGAGGACTGCAGGAAAGTGGTTATGGGGCAGGGACGGTGGAGTCACTGAGAGATGCTGCCCTCTGGGCACACAGCTCTGCTAGGGCAGAGCGCCACTAGTGTCCCTACTCACTCGCACCACGATGAACCCTTTGGAGCCCAGACACCCATTGCTCCCACGTGTGGTGCAGCACCTCCTACTGGCAGCTTGACATGGTGCGCACTGTAAGGAGAAGCGCACTGTAAGGAGCTGCACACTATAAGGAGAAGCGCACTGTAAGGAGAAGCGCTTGCAGAGTCCAGTCCGTGATTGCGGAGCAGGTGCTGAGAGGCAGCAAGACGAGAGCAGGCGCTCATGTGATTGGAAGGAGCCCTCACAGTTGACTGGACGGAATGGGGACTCAAGTTGGCCTCTGTGCAATGGGCTGGTCGCGCCAGAATTCCCCTGGTATGTGAATGTCGGCACCCAAGGGGGGGGGGGTGCAGGAGTGGACACGGGACACGAGCTTGTCGCTAAGCCGGGGCTTTGCCCGTCCCCCGCCCAGCACGGAGGTGGGGGGATGGGCTTCTCCCAAAGAGGCTGCCCAGGGTGTGGGCGCAGGCCGCTGGACGAATCTTGCGCGGGTGTCCCCGTCCCCGCTTCTCCTCACGCACCAGCCGTGAGTGGAAACTGGGGGGCAGCAGGGCAGGTTAGGGAGATGGTGGACAGTGAAGCCCCCGAGGAGCGGGTACTTGAGGGAGGTCAGGCTGGGCCGAGGGTCAGCGACACCAGGCTGGCCCCAGAGTGGACGTGAGGACGCGTGCTGTCCCCCCGCCCACAGACACGCAAATCCAATGCCCCTTTAGGGGGATAAAAGCATCGCACCCCGCGTGAGAATTGAACTCACAACCTTCAGATCATGAACCTGACGCACTGCTTACTGTGCTAACGGGGTGCCTGGTGCTCGCTGTCGGCGGTGCCGTAATTGAGCTCACTCGGCACAGGGGCGGCCCTGCGCGCATGCTCGCAAGACTGTGGTCTTGTCTGTCTACACTGGGGCCCAGGACCCTCGGGGCTGTCTACCTGGGTGTCAGCAAGGGAGGAAAGCCTGGCCCAGTCGTGGCCCCGGGCTCCATTCTTCCTCCCGCTGTGGCTGTGCAAACACTTCAGCTTGTTAGACAGCGCTGTGCAGGGGAAAACAGGAGAATGGGGTCCTCCCGCAATAGCAAACGCCGATTTTTGCATAGTGCTTGCAAATGGAAGGAAGGAACTAAGGCAGGCCCTGACCGGTTTGGCGCACTGTAAAGAGCTGCACACTGTAAGGAGAAGCGCACTGTAAAAGGAGAAGCGCACTGTAAGGAGAAGCGCACTGTAAGGAGAAGCGCACTGTAAGAAGCTCTTTCAGAGTCCAGTCCGTGATTGCGTGCAGGCGCTGAAGAGTGCTGTCGGCGCTGAGAGGCAGCAAGAGGAGAGCAGGCGCTTATGTGATTGGAAGGAGCCCTCACCACTGACTGGACAACTTGAGTTGGCCTCTGTGCAATGGGCCGGCCACGCCAGAATTCCCCTGGCATGTGAGTGACGGCACGGGGGGGGGG
>PVJC01051291.1:0-11520 GCA_004026665.1 Murina feae
GTGCGCATCCTGCAACCCGAGCGCTATGAGCTGTGGAAGCGCGGGCAGGACCGCACTGTTGTGGACCACGTGGAGCCCACAGCGCTGGGCGGCCAGGAGCTGAGCGCCTGGAGGGAGGGCCGGGCGGCCTGGAGATCCGCGCTGGGACTGAGGCACCTCCAGCCCCGTCGGGCCACACACGCCCCTCGATCAGTGGGCACGGGCCGTGGGTCCCGTGGCCACCGAGGCAGCCCTGCGCCCCTCGCTAGCCCAGGCTTCTGCCTCTGCTGCCCAGCCCGCGGCTGCCTTGGCCCTCTGCTCCTCGAAGCCTGACCCATCCTCACAGCCAACCTCGGGCCCATGTGCCCAGGATCTCCAGCCAACTGGCACACGTGGTCGTGGTCATGGTCGCTGTCCTCAGGAACAGGAGACTCAAGAGTGGATTGTTCAGGGCACTGCTAAGAGGCGCCGCCTAGTGGGCGCAGTGCACACAGCCCAGCCTGTGACTGAGGACAAACCCTCCATGGACAGCCCAGTACTACTGAGCCCTGGTGGCCAGCATCCTGTATGGTCTTTTGGGTGCTTCTGCGCCCCTGACCTTCAACCCTTGGGGCCCCCATTGGATCCCTTTGAACCGATGCACCCGGGCCCGTGCCTGCTATCTCTGGACAATATTCCAGCCAATTTCCCTGACATTGTCCCACTGACTCCTTGCTGTATCACTGGGACTCTGAGATCATTCCCCACAGACACTGCTGGAAACCGCAGGGCCCCTGTGAGCCTCTCTGAGCTTGTAAGGCTGGACCACTCTTATGCTTGCATGGTCCAGGCCCCCGCCACAGTTGCCAAAATTTCCTGGACCCCTGACTGTGGTCCCCTGGAGTGAAAGCTAGAGGCAGCTGCTTCTCTGGAGTCCTGGGACATGTTTCCTGCCAATGGGTGGTCTTTCATCTTTGAGCCTATCACTGATGAAGATTTAGCCAAATATGGCTGTATCTGACCTCCAACCCTGGGATCACAGCACCTCCCAGCCAAGCAGCAATCTGGGCTGGCCCTGTCCACAGTCAGGATGCTTTATCTCCTAGAAATGACCCATTTTTAAAGCTGCCAGATGTTCCTACTACTATGACAAGCAGGGATCCCAGTTGCTAGCCAAATCGACCTCCCCATTGGGGCAGCTGCCCTGGAATGCTGTGGTACCTTCCAGGGATTCACAGCACACTCCTAGATGCCATGGACATGGCTGGCTTTGATATCACCTTCAGGATCCCTCCCCTGCCATGGTGTGCTTTGATAAGGAGAACATTCTCAGGTGTTCTAAACTAAATTACAGCAGGAGGTAGATAGATAGATAGATAGAGAGAGAGATAAAATTGTTAGTCTCTTAATGGCTTGGAGCCAACTACCGAAGGAGAGCTCACATTCCTGTGGATATCTTTGGAAGTGTGTATTAATTTCCAGATTACTAGTTCTGCAGATCCTAAGACTCTGGTTTCTACTGGACCCTGGTTCCCACTGGACATGCAGCAGCCAGAACTGTGCCCAGCAACTTCTCTTACTCTGTAGCTCTGACACAGATACACACTGCTCAGGCCTCTGCTGAGGCTGGAACTAGAACTTTGCCCAATGAGTTTGTCAGCCAGTAGTGCCTTGGGATTTTTGTGATTTTTGAAATAATATATTTATATCGATTTTATAGAGAGAGAAAGGGAGAGGGATAGAGAGATAGACACCTCTAACTCCAGGAGCCTCCTCTTGTTTGCACGTGGACTTTCTGGAGCACTGCCCACAGCCAGCCTCCAGGAGCACGCCTTCCTTCATTCAGACTCTGCTTCTGTCCCAGAGGTGGCCTTCTCCTTCGCTCACACCTTTTGCCTATAGGTCATGTAAATGTCTTCTAGATGAACTCTTTTTCTCCCCCCTCCCCCCCTATTTGATGTATAAAAAGCTTGCAATACTCTGGGACAATGGCATGTTTTTTTTTCTACCATGCTGCTGGAGGTTTAGACTCCATGCCGCAAGAGGGGACTTGGTTTTCGTGAGCATGTTGGTTAATAAAACCTTACTTACAAAAAAGGCATTCAGCCGTGGGAGTGAAATTTTTATCAGCCTATATAGCTCCACAATTATTTGAAGGCAACATTAGATGAGAACCTAGCTGAGTCATATCTGAGCCTCTCAGTCACTGGACATGCTACAGCCACAGCAGAGCCCAGGAGCTTCTCTCTCTCCTGCGGCTCTAACACACCTACTCCCAGGCCTTTGCTCACACCTGAAACTAGACCGTTACCCAATGAGTCTGTCAGCCAGTACTGCCTTGGGGATATCCATAATCTTTTTACAAATATGCTTTTGACCCCACTCTCACAGTGCAGTGTTTGAGCACCTACCCATGAACTTGCAAGTGGTGATTTGATTCCCACTCAGGGCACATGCCAGGGTGCAGGACTTGACCCGCAGGAAGGGGCGTGCAGGAGGCAGCTGGTCAATGATTCTCTCTTATTGATTCTCTCTTTCCCTCTCCCTTCCTCTCTGAAATCAATAAAAACATATTAAAACAATAAAAAATAAATGAAACTATGTTTGTATTGATTTTAGAGAGAGAGAGGATAGAGAGACAGAAACGTCCATTAGAGAGAAACATGGATCGGCTCCCTGATCCCATGGTGAGTGGAGCCCACAATCCAGACATGTGCCCTGACTGGGCATGGACCCAGGGACCTTTTGGTTCATGGGACAACGCTCAACCATTGAGCAACCCTGGCCGGGCAGAATACTTGTAATTTTACTTTTTTTTTTTTTAATTCTTGGTGCTTCCATTTATTTCCTCTCAGAAAGTATTTAATTAAAGGATCTCCTTTAATTAACCCATCACAGTTCGTGGCAAGAATTAAAAAACCAGGTCAATCCGCAGACTCACTTCAGTACAGGAGCCAGGAGGGGTCGTTCAGAGCACCAGGGAGTAAAAAGGGGTCGGGAAGGGCCCAGCCCCCTCTGCTGGACAGGAATGTGTGGGGAGCAGGGCTGGGCTGGCCTCCCTATCAGAGGCTCTTGAGTCAGGAAGTGGGAGGGTGAACACACCTCCCATCACTCAGTCCCCACAAGGCAGCTGCCTCTCGCTGTAGAAGCCCTGGGCACCAGCACAGCTGGCAGCCTGAGTATAGCTTCCTCTTTTCCACCTGAACGCCTCCTTCCCCACATCCCAGCTCCAGCCACCGCTCTGAGCAGAACAGGCCCGAGCGATGCCCCTGATGATGAAGAAGGTCTGAGAAGCAGCTCCCACCTCAGGGTCAGGGGATCCCCTCCACAGGGCACCCCCACGGCCGCCCACTTCTGGAAGGTCCCATCCCCCGCAGGCCTGGTCTCCACCAGCTCCACGTCCTGGGTCTGGGCCTCCCCTTCATGCTGACAGGTCAGGGCCATGTCTGCGGGGTGGCAGCCCACGCCCAGCACCTCAGGAGGACCTCAAGGTCAGAGACGGGGTGGTGGGTCCCGTGTGCCTTGGGAGGGTCTGCGCGCTGCAGGGTCTCCTTCCCCTTTTCCAGGTGAACGCCGAGCCAGGTAGCGCTTGTGATGCTCATCGTCACAGGTGATGTGAGCCGCCAGGTGGGCCGCGGCCCGGGAGCGCAGGTCCTGGTCCAGGGCGCTGCAGCCGGTGCCATCGTAGGCGGATTGTCCGTATTGTCCGCACCCGCCGAGGCGCGTCCATAGGCCCACGTCGCAGCCATAATGACCTGGAAGGTGCGAGACCGTCCTCGCTCTGGTTGGAGGGGCCGCGCAGGGTGTTCAGGATCACTGGCCAGTACTGTGCGGGCCCCTGGAGCTCTCCCGGTTCTCTGTCCCAAAACTGCAGGTCCCCCCCGCCCCCCACACACACACCTGCTGCATGCAAGGCTGTTGCATCCACGGGCCGTGGCTCCGACGGCGGTACCCGCGCTCCCTGCGGCAGGGCTGGGCCGGGACACGATGGTGTAGAAATAGCCCATGAAGTGGGGGCCGGCCCAGGTGGGGATCAGGACCAGCGCCCCCAGAGCGCAGGAGGAGTGGGGGGGGAGACTTCATGACCGCATCCTCGGCTCGGCGTTGTGGGGACAATCTCTTACTTATGTTTTATGAAAGTTGTTATCCCCAGCATGTATTTGCAAAATAAAGGAAGGTAAAATCCTTAAAATGTCTTTTCAAAATTTGGAATGATATAAAAGAGACATAGCTTTTAAAAACAAGAAAATAGGGACAAAATGGAGTCTCTCATGCTAGGCATCACCTCCTCAAACCAAGACTTAATTTTGTAACAGTTCCCCAGAAACGGAAGCCAAGCCGTCAACCAGGACTCCCCTGATGAGCCTCAGTTAGGGGATCTTCCTGACGGGCCCCTCCGTTCCCTAAGGGAAGGTGACCTTGCAATAACTCTCCCAGGTGTTGCCTCTATGACTTCCTGCTTCTCTCCTTTCTGCCTGGGAAGGCCTTTCCTTTTGCACAGCTCCTCGGAGCTCCTTCCCAGCTGCTACACTGCAGGCTGCCTGATCTGAATCCTTCGACTTTTAAATGACCTTAGTTTACCTTTTAACAATCTAAAACAAAGTCATTCAGAAAAGTTACGAGTAAAAGGGCAAGCAAATGCTATGGTGCAAATACAAGCAGAAAGCAGGAGTGATGGGGCTGAAATCAGACAAGTTAGAATTGAGGCCAAAGGCAAGCATCACCATGTCAATATGGCCGTCATTGAATACCCATGCGACTTTGATAAGGATAGATTCCAGAAAATAAAGCAGGTTAAAAGAAACAGATTAAAAATGGGATATTTTTATGTGATACTGTGATTTATAATAAAAACATGTGGTCTTCATCCCTGCTTGTGGCACAGAGCTCTTAAAACCCTTGGGAACTCCTAAGAGATGAGAGCCACTGGTATACAGGTCTTTTTTGTTATATTAACGAGGTGACTTTCAGATGGGAACTAGTCACCCAGAAACCAGCCTTGTGTTGAGAGGGTTGGAAGCCCCAACCCATCACCCCATCCCCATCTCCTGGGAGGAAAGAGGGGCTGCAGACCCAATCAATTCCACTGGCCAGTGACTTAATTCTTCTCGACTATGTAATCAAACCTCCCTAAACCCCCCAAAGGACAGCATTTTTGGAGCTTTCTGATTGGTGAAGAAATGGAGGTTGTTGGGAGTGTGTGTGGTGCTCCTAGAGAGGGCATGGAAGCGCCTCGCCTGGCCCCACACGTTGCTCCGTGCACCTCTCCGTCTGGCTGTTCCCGAGTTGTAACTGTTAGGTCTGATCCAGTTGTGGAAATCAACACCCCCGCCGAGAACCTGACCTTTAGCCCACTTCACAACGGACTTTCCCTTTTGCTTAGACCACATTCCACTTGCTAAGACTGTTATCGTTCCCCCAGGACCCCCCTCCCCTCTCAGGGAATGCTCCACCCAGAAAAAGGCCCCCTGGAGTCTTTTAAAATCTGACTCCCCATCCCTTGGTGTTGGCCCCAATGTTGGGTTCTGCCTCTCTGGTTTTCCAGATGACCCAATAAAATAATAATTCTTTACCCCTTTTGGCTTCGTGCATTCCTCCTTCAGCGACCCTCACAATAACTTTTTGCAATAAACCGGTGATATGGTAAGTGAAGTGTTTTCTGAATTCTGTGAGATGCTCTAACAAATTAGTAAAACCCAAGGAGGTGGCCAGGAACCTCTGATTTACAGCCCATGGGTCAGCAGTTCCTGGGCTTGTGACTGGCATCTGAAGGCTGCGGTGGGGTGGGGGCGATGGCAGTTTTGTAGGACTGAGCCCTGTATTTGTAAGACCTGATGCCATCGCCACAAATAGAGAATCAGAACTGAGATGAACTGTGGGACAACCTGCTGGTGCATTGTTGGTGTTGATGTGAGGACAAACCTTGCCCACACATCGGAATTGGGTGTTCAGAGCCCCCTTTACTTCATGCTGTGCCAGACAAAAAACAACAACACATAAAATAGACAGGCTTAAGGATACAGAAAGCTTAAACAACAAGAACACTAAGGTAGAATTTATGTACCTGGTAATGCAATGCTCCCTTTTGTAAAGTGCCAACGACCAATCACAAAATTAATAGTATTCTAGTATTAGGCTGAAGAGAAAACATTCATAAATTCCAAAGCAGAAAAAAAAAATCAGGCTTCTTAATGTCCATGCAATAAAAGAAGACATTAATGTTAAAAATCAGAAACTACGAAGTCTTTCTTTTTGGAAAGTTAAACATTTTCAAAGGACTGACTTGTAGGTTACTGGAACATATGTCCCTCTAAATTGCAGGAAACAGGAAACCAGAATATTTGTTAACTCTATGAACTCTGGAGCCATACTGCTTGGTTTTGAATTTCAGTTTAATTTATACCAGTTTGTGTGACCTTAGCAAATTACTTAAGTTCATGGTGACTCAGTTTCCTCAACTGTAAAATGGGTATAGTAATCACTCATATGATTAATATGACAGTTCTATGAGTTAATATTTGTAAAGCGCTAAAATGGATGTCTAAAACATAATAAGCATTATGGAAATGTTTTACGATTTCAAAATGAATGAAATACACATAGCAATAGATATGATTGGTTAAAACGTGACTGTAGAAAATTTTCAACCTTATCAATGAAATTGAAAGACTGAAATTAACTGGATTAAGCTTCTGCCTCATAAAATCAGGAAAAAACAAACTTACCTAAAGTAGCAGGAAGAAATTAATAAAAACATATGCAGAAGTTAATTAGTTAGATAAATTATAAAATAATATAGCTGGTAAATAAACCAAAAGCTCAAATAATCTAGATACTTTTCTAGAAAAAAAAATGAACTAAACCTGATTTCAGAAGTTAAAAAATTTCTATGTAAGAAATATTGAAAGACATCAAAAGATCTGCCTTCTCCAAAACCACCAGTCCCAGATGATTCTACAAGGAAATGTGTGAAACCTTTGAAGAGCAGGTATTTCCACAACTATTTGTCAGAGGGGGAAAAAATTAAAAGTCTTAAAGTAAACACAATGTTGATAGAAAAAAAATTGAGGAATTGCATGAGAAAGATTAATAAAGTTATTTATGAATAATTAGCTAATACAATCTAACTACATTAAAAGAATAATATAATGACTAAATGGGTTTATCTCTGGAAGGCAATGATGCTTTGAAACAGGGGTCCTCAAACTATGACCCTCGGGCCACATGCGGCCCGCCGAGGACATTTATCCGGCCCGCCGGCTGCTTTTGCACCTTGTTTTTTTACTTCAAAATAAGATATGTGCAGTGTGCATTGGAATTTGTTCATAGTTTTGTTTTTTTTTAAACTATAGTCTGGCCCTCCAACGGGAGGGACAGTGAACTGGCCCCCTGTTTAAAAAGTTTGAGGACCCCTGCTTTAAAATAAGGAAATCAGTAACATAACTTATCCTATTAGTAGATCCAAGGAGAAAGTTATATGGCCATTTTCAGGTGCTGATAGGTATTTGACAACATTCAACTGTCTTGTTTTAAACACATCTCCACATAGGAACCAATGGATACCTTCTTAAAATGAAAACAGTTTCTCTATTTATATAGTTAGCTATTTTATCCCCAAAGCCAGCATTTTTCTTAAGAGTGAAATATTTGAGCTCTAGCTGGTTTGGCTCAGTGCATAGAGCATCAGCCTGTGGACTGCAGGGTCCCAGGTTCAATTCCTGGAAAGGGCAGATGCCCATGTTTCGGGCTCGATCTCCAGTAGGAGGCGTGCAGGAGGCAGCCGATCAATGATTCTCTCTGATCATGGATGTTTCCACCTCTCTCTTCCTCTTCCTATCCTCTCTGAAATCAATTAAAAAAAAAAGTTTTTTAAAAAGGGTTAAATATCTGAGACATTTCTGCAAGTAATTAAAATAGTTATCATTATTTATTGTTAGCTATTATTGTTCATCTCTTCCTATGCCTAATTTATAAATAAACTTTATTGTAGATATGTCTAGAAAAATACAAGGTATACCTATTCATGATTGTGGGCATTCACTGGGGGCCTTAGAATCACCATGGATTAGGAGGAACTACTGTCACCACTTAGTAAATATTGGCGTCAGTATTCAAATCCAACTTATTAATTAATGCTATTTCTGTACTTGTCTTATCCTCCCTATGGAAATGAACAATTTTTCAAAGCAGTCTAAATCTTGATTTTTTAAAATTCTCTATTGAAGCTATCTCAATACCTTCAGCATTATAATTACTCAATTCACATTTTTTAAAAATGTATTTTTATTGATTTCAGAGAGGGAAGGAGAGGAAGAAAGAGATAGAAACATCAATGATGAAAAAGAATAATTGATTGCTGTCTCCTGCATACCCCACATGGGGGATCGAACCTGCAATCTGGCCATGTACCCTGGCCAGGAATCAAACTGTGACCTCCTGATTCATAGATCAACGCTCAACCACTGAGGCCATATTCATATTTATTTGAATAAATGATTAAGTGAAATTATCTAGGTGGAGTTTCTCATCTTTCTCTTACCTGACTGAAAATATCTCTGGATCCTCATCTTTTGTGGCTTTTAATTTTACGTTTAACTCTATTTTTGAATTCCAATGAGGAGCCATGGGATTGGATTAGGATATGCCTGATTGGATTAAAATATTATTGACCTATCAGTCTATTCCCTTTTAGGATGGCTCCCAGTGAGAAAGCAGTTTCAGATTAGTGGAAGGCAGGCTATGTATTATTCCATTCTTTTTTTTTTTTTCTTGTTAAATGTGAAATTGATAGAAAGAGAGAACTTTCTCTGTTAAAAGTTTAAAGCATTTAGTTTTTAATTGTGGGAACATTTTTTACTTTTACCTTAGAAGTTGTGATAGATGGAGTTTCCATTTCTCCTAAATTAAACTTGAATATACGTATTTATTTCATTAAAAATAAATATATATACACATATACATATACACCTATATCTTCAGCTAGTTTTGCTATGTTGTCATGTTGAAAGTTTTAAAGAAAAATGTTTTAAAATTTTTGTTTGTTGATATTTAGAGAGACAGAGGAAGAGAGAGAGAGAGAGAGAGAGAGAGAGAGAGAGAGAGAGAAAGAAATTTGTTGTTCCACTTATTGATGCATTCATAGTTGCCTCTTGTATGTGCCCTAACCACAGATTGAACATGAAACCTTGGTCTTATCAGGATGATGCTCTAACCATCTGAGCTACTTGGTCAAGGCTGTGAAAGGAAGATTTTTATGAAGAAAAAAAAATCTTTTTATTTTATGGGAAACTGAAGGAGTAGACCAGAGTTGGACATAAATGGTTTTGGAAGATGTTGGCAGATTGGATAGGGATGGTGCTGAGTGAATTCAATTTTTGATGAAACATGTAAAGCCAGACCTTCAATCCATGCTGCTTCATTTTGAGGTTGAGTCCAAAGGGAAAGCATATTTTTGGATCTTGGAAAACATTCATGTAAAATTGAGATTTCATATTATTGGACAATTGCCTCTTTATTCCTCCATCCTTTTAAAAAAATTTATACCATGGAATATTACGCAGCAGTAAAAAAGAAGAATCTTTTACCCTTTGAGACAGCACGCAGGGACCTGGAGAGTATCATGTGAAGTGAAATAAGTCAGTCAGAGAAAAACAAGTATCACATGATCTCACTCATATGTGGAATCTAAGTAACAAAATAAATTGATGAACGGAGTGGATCCAGAGACATGAAAGCATGGAACAGAGTGTGGAATCTCAGGGGGAAGGTGGGGGAGGGGGAGTGGGAGTAATCAGCCAGGACCTTGTATGCACATATGCATGGCCCATGAATACAGGTGAGGCTATGCATGTATGGGGCGGTGAGGGCCTGGGGCAGGGGGCGGGCTGGAGAAGGTTAATGGGGGATAAAGGGGACATATGTAATATTTTCAACAATAAATAATTATTTTTTTAAAAATAATTAAGGATTGGCAAAAAATGTTCAAAAGAGATTAAAGCAAGACTATTTACATTTAAAGTGGAGTTTAAAATGTTCAAATCTTTACCTTTTGTTTTGGTGATCACTTTTTTATTTTATTTGGTCAAGTTTTCAGTTTATTGAGGCATTTATGGGGTTTTGTGTATTTTCATATTCGGCTTTCAAGGAAATACTTTCACTGAAAATAGTTTTCTTTAGTGAGATGATAAGACAAGGTTTACTAGCAGTGATAAAGAACGTTTTGGAGTATGCGGTTGATCAATTACGTTGGACCTGATTGAACAAAATTATTTTTTCATTCACATCTATCATACTAATATTTTTTACTGAACTGTCAATGAAAATATCCCATTTTTGTTTTGTGCGAGAAACTGCTGAATCTTGGCTGTAGTTTCTGAATGAATTGGCAAGCTGCGAGTTATTTTTATAATTGCAGTTGCTTAAAGAGTTCAAGTTTGAATTGTTGGTGCTGTGTGACATGTGTGAGATGTTATTTTATTGTGGCGGTTAATATTTATGTGTTCGATAATAGTCGCTTCATGCAGTTCTTTAGCAACCTCAGCTGTATTCAGAACAGACTTTGGGGTTTAGGGAGTTTGATGCTTATTAATTTAAAACCACAGCATCTGAGGAACATGGCATCCAGACTCTAAGATTTAAAACAATGACATTTCATCCAGTTGTGAAAAAGATAATATATTTCAAAAATATATTGTTTACGTGGAATCCACAGACAGAGCAGGCCTGGCTAAGAAACTCAAAACCAGCCAGAGCATTGTAATGTCCACTTCTGTCCAGCAGGTGGCGCAAGGGGGTACTCCAGGAAAAATCCCCACGTTTTGGGGAAAAGCTGTAAGTATTCGACCCAGGCACCTAGGATTTTGAGGATTTGGAGTGAAAATATTTGAGGCCTTCCTGCGGCACAAGGTGGCCCTCATCTCGCCCACTGTCCTCAAGGAGAACGGGGTCCCGTTCAGTCGCATCACTCAGGAGGCTGGAGAGTTCATGGTGACGTTTCCCTATGGCTACCACGCTGGCTTCAACCATGGCTTCAACTGTGCTGAGGCCATCAACTTTGCCACCCCGCGGTGGATCGATTATGGCAAGGTGGCCTCTCAGTGCAGCTGCGGGGAGGCCCAGGTGAGCTTTTCCATGGACGCGTTTGTGCGCATCCTGCAGCCCGAGCGCTATGAGCTGTGGAAGCGCGGGCAGGACCGCACTGTTGTGGACCACGTGGAGCCCACAGCGCTGGGCGGCCAGGAGCTGAGCGCCTGGAGGGAGGGCTGCCCTGACTCTGCACCCAGCTGGCAGACACGGTGGTTGTGTTTAGGACCAGGAGAGGCAAGAAAGGGCTGCGCAGGCCTGGGTCGGAGGCACTGCTCGGCGGGCACAGAGTGCAGAGCTCCAGACCCTGAGGCGGAGGACCAGCCCCTGGACAACGCTGCGTCCCAGAGCCCTGCAATGGAGGCCTAGCTAAGGCTTCCGTGGCTGAGGGTCCTTTGAGGGCCTCTGGACCTTGCTTCCTCCTGTCCCATCCCACTTGCTGCTGTTTGCCTCGTGTGCTCCACCACTGGACGCGCTTAA
>PVJC01051292.1:0-11494 GCA_004026665.1 Murina feae
CAAGGTTTTTAGAAATCACAGCGAATGCAAAACAGTTCCCCGGGGAACTTGGAGCTTGGTAGGGGTGGCAGCAAGAACCCTGGCCCCACTGGGACCAGGCCCTGGCTCACACTTCCAGGAGAATTGTGTGCTTGGCCATTTCCAATCTTCTCCCCAAATCTGCCTCCTGGGGAGGGCAGCGCAGGAGAAAGAGAGCAATAAAAATGGCCCCAGCTGCTTCTGGACTTATCCTGTTTGAGCTGGTCTTCCGACTCTTGTACAGAATTGCTTTCTTGTTCTCAGGGAGTAAAATCTTGGCTGCTCATTAACTTCCAGAGTCTCTGGGAAGCAAAGACCTACCTACGCTCCTCCTGGGGGAACGGGAAAGCCCATTTTGTGAGGCAAAAGCATGGATGGCAATGCAAACCCTGTGCACGGTCTCCCACAAGCCACAAGTCCTGGCAATTGTATTCCCCAAAGCACCGCCTTCAGACCGGTTCTCTTCTTATCTCCTTCGCAGGACTTCCACACCTACTCCCCTCCCCACCCCACCCCCATCTTTCTCCTGGGTTACTCCACTGGTCTGCTGATGGTATTCTCACATTCCAACCCACCCCACAATGAATTCCCCATGAAAATAATATTTTACCACTCCATTTCAAAGCAACCAGCACTTCTTCCCCTTATAAAAAAAGCGAAGGTCCTTCACTAAAGTCCATTAGGCTTACAAGCTTTGGAAGTTGTAGAGTTTCCTGGAAGCCATGTTTGTACCATTTTTTCTAACGACCCATGTTTTCCGGCATATAAGACGACTGGGTCTATAAGACGACCCCCAACTTTTGAGAAGGTTTTCCTGGGTTAAAAAGTCCAGGTGGAGACCGTATGAGGCAAAAAAAAAAGGAGCCAACCGGAGACACTTGTGGTCTCCGTCTGGCTCTATTGAAATAAATGGAGTGCGGCCGTTTTTGAGCTCCCCCCACCGTATGTGGTGACCACAGATTTTCTAGTCCAGCTCAGAAGTTTCAGCACCCACCCTATAAGACGACACCCGGCACATAAGACAACCCCCGACTTTTGAGAAGATTTTCCTGGGTTAAAAAGTCATCTTTATACGCAGAAAAATATGGTACGATGCCATATAATTCATTGCAAAACAGGCCATGGCTATGAATATTGCTGCATGTGTGTGTGTGTGTGTGTTTAGGTATCCACAGAGCTGGGTTTGTCAACCTCAGTACTAACATTTGGGACCATTCTTTGTTGTGGGGGCTGTTCTGAGATCTAGAAGGTTGAGCAAGCATCCCTGGTGCCCACCCATCGGCACTATTCAGTCTCAGTTGTGCCACCAAAATTACCTGCAGACATTGCCAACTGTCCCCTGGGGGCCCAAATCACCCCTCTTTTGAGAGTCATAGTCACAGAATGAGATGACAAAGTAAGTAAAGTGAAATTGTTTTCATTGGTTTGTAATTAAATTTGTGGGTTTTTTAAAACTTTATTTATTTTTACAGAGAGGAAGGGAGAGGGATAGAGAGTTAGAAGCATTGACGAGAGAGAAACATGGATCAGCTGCCTCCTGCAAACCTCCCACCGGGAATGTGGCTGCAACCAAGGTACATGCCCTTGACCGGAATCGAACCTGGGACCTTTCAGTCCACAGGCCGACACTCTATCTACTGAGCCAAACCTGTGAGGGCTAAATTTGTTTTTTTATTGAGCTTGAGAAGCATTCTTTATAGACCTGCTTTGTGCTAAGTGATACGAAGCACACTCAATGCATTCGGAAATGCTTGTGTGAGACGGTCAGTGCCCTGAATACTGGGGGGAAACGTAGTAAAACAAGGAACCACGGACACAGTTGCACAGCAGAAGGTTGGTCTTCACACCTTCTTATGTTCTGTAAATGGGCATTTTCTGGAATACTGGGCACATTGTGCCCTTCCAAGAACACAGGTCCCTTCATTAATTATTAGACACCGATGTATACATAGCTTGGACTCCAGCCGGCAGTCAGCTCATGAATCAGGGGGAAATTCCATGGAAGGATGTTGACCTAAAATTTTCATTGGGACACTGGGCCTTGTGTTCATGTTCTAGTGAAATTTCCAGACGTAAATTTCTCTCCCAATGGCCGTTGTTTTCTTTCTATCCCTGCCGTCAAGATCACCCTCAAACCTCTTCACTGCTCTCCGTCCTTTATCCTCCTACTGTGGAAGCAACCGCCACCTTCTCTCGGCTGACCGCTGTGGTAGATGCCTCCTTGCATCCTCCCGGACCCCTCACAGCCATTCTCCAATCAGCTATCGGATGCATGTGGAAACACACCTGTGTCTCTCCCATCTTAAAACCCTTCCACAGCCTGAGCCAGTCTGGCTCAGTGGATAGAGTGTCAGTCCACAGACTGAAGGGTCTCGGGTTCAATTCCAGTCAAAGACACAAACCTCAGTTGCAGGCTTGATCCCTGCTCCCAATCTAGGCACGTGCTGGGGCAACCAATCAATGTGTCTCTCTCACATTGATGTTGCTCTCTCTCTCTCTCTGTTTCTCCCTCTCCCTTCCATTCTAGAAATCAATGGAAAAATATCCTCAGGTGAGGATTTAAAACAAACAAACAAACAAAAAAGAAAACCCTTCCATCCCATCTTAAAACCCTTCCAGCCATGTTGGAATGTTGATCCATGCGCTAAAAAAGCTGCAGGTTCAATGCCTGGTCAGAGCACATACCAGAGCACATACCTAGGTTTCAGGTTCAATCCCTGTCAGGACTTGTACGGGAGGCAACTGATGGATGCTTCTCTCTCACATCTGTTTCTCTCTTTAAAATCAGTAAACATACCCTCCGATGAGGATTGAACACACACACACAGCCTTAGCTGATTTGGCTCAGTGGATAGAGAGTTGGCCTGCAGACCAAAGGGTCTTGTGTTCGATTCTGGTCAAGGGCACGTACCTTGGTTGCAGGCTCCCTCCCCCCGTCCCCCGCAGCCCGGGGCCTGGTCAGGGCTTGTGCAGGAGGCAACCAGTCGATGTGTTTCTCTTTCACATCTATGTTTCTGTCTTCCCCTCTCTCTTCACTCTCCCTGAAAATCAATGGAAAAATATCCTCGGGCGAGGGTTAACAAAAAAATAAAATAAAAAATAAACACACACCGCGCACATGCGCGCACACACTGTTCCACAGCAAAGTACTGCCCCAACCCCTCACACCATTAGGACAGCTACTGTCAAATCAAGTCAAAACAAAACCACAAAACCAATAACAAAGTGTTCGCAAAGCTGTGGAGGAATTGGAAGCCTTGCAAGGCCAATCTCAAAAAGACAAATGCTGTATGATTCCATTTCTATGAGGTACTTGCAGTTGAAACTGATAGCAAAGCAGAACAGACTAGGGACACTAGAACTGAGCTTTTAGTTAAAATTATTAAATTAGCTCCCTTAAGGGTTGTAACCGCCCTGGAATGTAGTCATGTCATGGGGCCCTGAGGGATAAGCAAGTTTCAGGGATAAGCATAAAAAATATACTTTGCCTGAGATAACAAAAGAATGTAGTCTTTTAAACACAGGATGTATAGCTCTGGTTTTTTTCTGCCCTTAAGATAACATCACTGACTTATAATCCTCAAGATGTCTTGCAGAACTCTGTAAGCACGAAAGACCACCTGGCATAGTCATGAGGCCCTGGCCAACATGCCACTAAGCACTAAATAAATCAGATGCAGAGAACTGCTGAGGCTTGCACAAGAACTAACCAATCGACACAGCCATGACCCTGAACCTTTTACTCGGGATTGTTCATGATTCTTTTTTTTTTGCCTTTATAAACACCCCCCGCCACACACACACACACCACCATTGTAAGCCATTGGGGGGGGGGGGTTGGGTTTTAAGCGAGAGCTTCCCATTTTCCTTGTGTGGCTCCACAGTAAGGTAACCCTAACTCCCCTCTGCTGTGTTTGACTCTGCTGTGTGCTGGGCAGAGGAACTCTCTTTCTGTTTGGTTACACATAGAGCCGGAGAGTAGAATGGTGGATGATGGGAGCCAGGAGGAGACAGAGCGGAATTACTGTTTCATGGAGACAGAGTTTCCATTTTACAAGATGAAAGGAGTGTTCTGGAGATGGTGGTGGTTGGTGGCTGCACAACATTATGAATGTATTTCATACCACTGAACTGCACACTTAAAAATGGTGAAGATGGCCCTGACCGGTGTGGCTCAGTGGATAGAGCATCGGCCTGCAAACTGAAAGGTCCCAGGTTCGATTCCGGTCAAGGGCATGGACCTTGGTTGCGGGCACATCCCCAGTGGGGAGTGTGCAGGAAGCAGCTGATCGTCTCATCGATGTTTATAACTCTCTATCCCTCTCCCTTCCTCTCTGTAAAAAATCAATAAAATATATATATTTTTAAAAAATGGTGAAGCCCTGACTGGTGTGGCTCAGTGGATAGAGCGTCAGCCTATGGATTCAAGGGTCCCAGGTTCAATTCCGGTCAGGAGCATGTACCTTGGTTGCGGGCACATCCCCTGTGGGAGGTGTGCGGGAGGCAGCTGATCGATGTTTCTCTCTCATCAATGTTTCTAACTCTCTATCCCTCTCCCTTCCTCTCTGTCAAAAAATCAATGAAATGTATAAATAAATAAATAAATAAATAAATAAATAAATAAATAAAGGTGAAGATGGTGCCCAGCCAGTGATCAGTGGTTGAGCATTGATCCATGAGCCAGGAGATCACAGTTCGACTCCCAGTTAGAACACCTGCCAGGGTTGCGGGCTCCAACCCCAGTGTGGGGCAAGCAGGAAGCAGCCAATCAATGATTCTCATTACTGATGTTTCTCTCTCTCTCCCCCTCTCCCTTTTGCTCTGAAATTAATAAAAATATATTTTTTAAAAATGGTTAAGATAGCAAATTTGATGTTGCATGTATCTTGCCACAATAACAAAAATGACAAGAGACTTAAGTCAAGCCTGGCCAGTGTGGTTCAGTGGTCACAGTCCGACGATTCCCGGTGCGGGCCCAGGCTCGGGTTGCAGTCTCAGTTCTCGGTGTGGGGCATCCAGGAGGCAGCCAATCAATGATTCTCTCTCATCATAATATTTCTAAATCTCTCCCTTTTCTCTCTGAAATCAATCTATCTATATCTATATCTATATCTATATCTATATCTATATCTATATCTATATCTATATATTTTAAAGATGTAGGTTCCAATCATCAGAAGACATGACTAGGGGAAGGAGATCCATCTCTGGGAAGGAGATCCATCTCTAGGATGGCTCACTCAGGTGCCTGGCAAGTGGATGCTGCTTGCAGTCAGGAAGTCTCAGTTCTCCCACAGAGGGCATCTCCACTGAGCTACTTGAGTGTCCTTACAACATGGCGGCTGGTTTCCTCCAGTGTCCGGCCCAAGAAAGAACGAGGCCCCAGTGTCTTTTCTGACTTAGCCGGGTAGTCCCACCTGGTCATTTCTGCAATGTGCTATTGGTTACACATCCCCGCTCAGGGTGGGAGAGCATTTTGCAATAAGGTGAAGATGGCTGAGCGCCATCTTGGAGGCTGGTTATTACAATCGGTCATGGTGAAGGAGGGGTGTGAACGTGGATTCTCAGAAGTAGATCCTTCTCCAAAGCCGCCAGATAAAAGCTCAACCCAGCCCGAACCTTGATTTCAGCCTCGCCTGGGGAGACCCTAAGCTAAGAGCCAATAGAATGTGCCTGGACTTCTGAGCTATAGAACTGTGAGAGGATGAATGGGTGTTGTTTTAAGCTACTAACTTTGTGGTAATTTATTACACATAATTAGAACCGTAATACAGAGTTGTTGTCAGAATGGACCATGGAATCTGAATTAGACAAGGAGGGATGTAAACTCAGATCTTGTAGACCAAGTGTGCCGATTAAGATCTCAGAATTCTGTGTGTGAATTGTGTGGGTGGGTGGGGGAAGGAAAGACCTGAAGGGATAGGGGCTAGTGATGAGAACAAAGACTACACAATATCAATGCAGTTACTTTTCTCTTTTTTAAATCTTTATTGTTAAAAGTATTATATAGGTTCTCCATTTCTCTTCATTAATCTTTTCCAGCCTGTTCCTTCCCCCACTGCAGGCCCTCACCACCCCATTGTCTGTGTTCACGGGTGATGCATACATGCATACAAGTTCATTGGTTTGTCTTTTTCCACCCACTCTCCCCTGTGACAAAGTCTAGATAGATAGATGGGACAAGTAGACAGGTGGATGGATGGATGGATGGATACGCATAGGAAAAAAAATAAGACATTCTAAACTAATCAGTTGCTTGGAAATTTAAAAGGCTAGAAAGTTCGTCTTTCATTTCTAGTCTCTGAATAAATAAGAAAAGGAAGTCGACAATCAAATTAGCTGCATGAATGAACACTCTTTCAGTTACTTATGTTAAACGGACTGAAAAAAAATCAGGTTTGTTTTCCTGTAGAAAATATTTCATATTTTCAACCTTAAGTATTTTAAAAGCTGTGTTGTTGTTTTTTTTAAGTTTTAAAAATGTGGTTATGGTCTGAGAAAACATTCAGAACTTTGGGCTTTTTTTTTTAAAGCTGTCTGTTACCTTCCCTCAAAAAACTGTTTAAGAACAAAACCAGCGAACATAAAAAAACAAACAAAAACAACTTAAGCCATACCTGACACATGCCAAGAATTCAGTTCATGTTTATACACTGAATAACTAAAACAATAAGATCTACTATAGCATCAGAATTAATATTATTAACTAATAAACACAACTTTGAAATGTAGCAACATTCTAACAAGAAAATACTCTATCTTTAGTTATGACTAATATAAACATTTTAATATAGAAAAAAAGGGTGGACTCAGTACCACATAAACCTTAAGAGCAGTTCTCCTCTGGTGTTTAATTATATCAAGAATCTGATATTATTTCTTCCCATTGACCAAATAATTCTGCTCCTGGGGAATCTTCACTGGGAAAGAAACAAGGAAGGCCCGGAACAATGCACATACAAGCATTGTCATTCCTGCTCTTTTTCACATTTATGAAAATAAATTTAGAAAGAAGCTGAAAGTTCAATCATTTCTGAATGGCAAATACATTTTGGTGTCTCCCAAAGCTGAAAATGTAAGCTGTCAGTACAAGTTAAGTCTCTAAAGAATGTTTAACCCTGGCTGGGTAGCTCAGTTGGTTAGAGCGCCGTCCCCATGCGCCAAGGTTTCGGGTTCATTCAGGGCACATACAAGCAGCAACCAATGGCCCTAACCGGTTTGGCTCTGTGGACTCAAGGGTCCCAGGTTCGATTCCGGTCTAGGGCATGTGCCTTGGTTGCGGGCACACACCCAGTGGGGAGTATGCAGGAGGCAGCTGATTGTTTCTCTCTTATCTCATCGATGTTTCTGAGTCTCTCTATAACTCTACCTTCCTCTCTGTAAAAAATCAATAAAATATTTTTTTTTTTTAAAAAAGAAGCAACTAATGAATGCATGAATAAGTGGAACAACAAATCAACAAATCATCTTGCCCTAGCCGGTTTGGTTCAGTGGATAGAGCGTCAGCCTGTGAACTGAAAGGTCCCAGGTTCGGTTCTGCTCAAGGACACAGGCCCAGATTGTGGACTTGATCCCCAGTGGGGGACTTGCAGGAGGCAACCTTGTGTCGTGGATGTTTCTATCTCTCTCTCCCTCTTCCTTCCTCTCTGAAATCAATAAAAATATATATATTTTAAATTAATGATTCTCTCTCTCTCTTGCTTGCTCTCCCTCTCTCTAAAATTAATTTTTTAAAAGGTTTAAGTGCTGATGAGATCATGTTAAATGAAAAACATGCATATCATGCAGAATGCTAGCTCTGTGAAGGCTGGAAAAGCTTTATTCGCTGCTGTATACCTGGCACCTAAAACAATGCCTGGCACACAGTAAACACTCACTTAAACAATATTGAATGAATGAATGAATGAATGAATGAATGAATGAATGACTGGTATGCTCACAATTTCATTAAAAGTGATTTTCATGACTATATTTGAATTGAAACAAATGGGTGAAACTACTATTTCCAGAACAAGCTCTGGAGGGTCTGCTTTCTGGTGACTTTCATATTTTTTCCCCATACTATAGTTTTCTGTAATTTTTAAAGTAGCCCCAATGGGCACATTTTCCTTGATTAGCATGGGAGAATAAAACAATCTTATCTAAAAGGGAGAACTGGTCAGGGATAGGCCAGCCCTGATAACCTATTCCTTTCAAAGACAGAACAACTGCAGTGGATTAGGGATGGACTGGGTTACCTTAGTTCTTCCTGATTCTTCCTGCCTGGAGCCCACTCCACCCCCACCAGCTGTCATTTGATCCAAGGACACTTTGGAGGGTCAGCAAATGGGGAAACACGTGGGTGGCCCTCTCTGGAGGAGCTGTCTGCCCAGCAACAGCTACCCATTGGGTGGTTTCCCCCTCTGTGCTACACAAGTACCGTACCCTTCAAGTCATTCATAGGCTGTTGTGACATCACCCATCCATGTTAGACTATAAACCTCACCGAGGTGGGGGCCAAGGGTGTAGCTGGTGAGTGGGGGAGGGAGGAGAGCGCTGTGTGAAGGGACCTGCTTCACCCCACTCCCTGCTAGGGGACACTGGTTAAAGGATTCATTGTGCTGATGGATGCCATAACTTCAGTCTGCCTCTCTGGAAATTGAAAATTATGACAGAAATAATAAGGGTATTGCAATATTCCCAATACCCTTACCCTAGTCTCCTCTCCTCCGACCTTCCACTTCACATGCTGATCCCCATCCATCCTAGATTTCTCTTCATCCCTCCAACATCATTCTCTCCGTAATCTCCACATCTGTTGTATGTTCTTCCCATGGTGCTTCACCAGAATTCTCATTCATGTTTCAGCTTAAATATCACCTCGTTAGTGGGGCCTTTTCTGAGAACGCCCCTGACACCCTCCATCTCCATAATTAACATCCATTCTTTGCTGTGGCTAACGGATGCATCTCTATTTATAAACCCATTAAACACTAATTCTTTGTTCTCCCTTTCCCAGTGTCCAGCAACCATCATTCCACATTCTGTCGCTATGACTTTGAATACTCTAAGGACAACACATAAGTGGATTCAGACAATATTTGTCCTTTTGTGTCTGGCTTAAGCCACTTACCATAACCTCCTCCGGGTTCATCCATGTTGTATCACGTGTCAGAATTTCCTTCCTTTTGTGAGACTGGACGAAACACCGTTGTATGGACGGACCACATGTTGTTTTTCCATTCATCTATTAATGGACACTTGAGTTGCTTCCATCGCTTGGCCGTTGTGAATAATGCTGCTGTGAATGTGGATTTGCGACCCTGCCTGTAAGTATTGGGGATAGATACCCAAAAGTAGAGTTGCTGGGTCATACGGTAGTTCTGCATATGAGGACTCTCCATACTGTTCTCCATAGCAGTCGCATCATTTTATCATCCCACCAATAGTGCACAAGGTTTCAATTTCTCCACATCCTTGGCAACACTCCATTCTTTCCCTCCCTTCCTTCCTTCCTTCCTTCCTTCTCTTCCTTCCTAATAACAGCCAACCTAATGGGTGTGATGCGATATCTCATGGTGGTTTTTATTTGCATTCTCTGATAATTAATGATGTTGAGCATAATGTACCGTTGGCCATTTGTATATCATCTTTGGAGAAATGCCTATTGCCATTTTCTTTGCCATTTTTCAATCGGGTTTACTTATTTATTTGTGTTAAGTTTAGGAGTTCTTCGTATGTTTTGAATATTAACTCCTTGTCAGATATATCATTCGCAAATATTTTCTCTTTAGATTTTTACTTATTGATTTTAGAGAGAGAAAGGCAGGGAGAAAGAGAGAGAGATTAATTTGTTATTCCACTTATATATGTATTCATTGGTTGATTCTTATTCTGCTCTTGGAGGGTATGCACGCCTCATTCTTATGTATGTGCCTGCACGGGATCCAAGCTGCACCCTTGGCATTTAGGGACGATGCTCTAACCAACCGAGCTACCTGGCCAGGGCTGCAAATATCTTTTCCCCCATTCCACAGGCTGCCCTTTCACTTAGTTGATGGTTTCCTTGGATGCACAAAAGTTGTTAGATGTCCCCCGTGTCTACTTTTGCCTTTGTTGCCTGTGTCTCTGGTGCCATATCCAAGAAATCATTGGTTATCTCCAATTATTTTTTAAAATTACCTTGACTTTGTTAGTCAGATACCCTCACCCCCCCCCCCCCCCTTCCATCGCCTAGAGGAAAAGGAACACATCTTCATGAGCTCTCATGCCTCCCCAGAATTTAGCCCTGGGAAATGGGCATGCGAAACACTGGTTGAATGAGTGAATGTCCCATTGTTTGGGGTCCCATAGAGTTTTATTCATAGTTTACACCTAACTTTCCCAGACGGGGTTTTTCTCAATTCCTCCGCTCCACACCCTGAAGGGAGAAGGGGAGCTTCCGGAGGAGACCCACCAGGCCCTGTGTCGCAATATGGCATCTAAGGACCACAAAGTAGCTCCAGGTGCCCCAGAGGGCTCTGCACCCGGGCGGGAGCGTGGGAGCCTTCCTGCTCTTTGATTGCAGGGTTAATGAGGTGAAACACCCCCCCCCCCCGCCCCTCCTTCCCCACACCCCTCCTTTGGTATGCAGAAACCTGAGGCCTTGGGGGCTCGGGGAAGGCTGAGGCTGGAAGGGGGGGGAGGTGGGAAGTTCCGCTTCTTGCCCGAACCTTCCTTGAATCTTTCTCGCTGCAGCTGGAGACAGCTTTTATTGGGTTGCCTGCTCCAGAAGTGGGTGGGGGTGTGTGCAAGGGGAGGCCAGGTCTCTGGTCCCTTCCCGAATATGGAGACATTTCTAGGGTCGAACACCCCACCCCCACTCCCCCCACCCCCGTTCCTGGATGTGGACACCGTAATCCTTGTGTTGCCTGGCCAGCAAGATCGTGTTCCCCACCTCGCTGGTGCAGGAGTCACTGGTGCACGTTGTGCAGGGAGCTCAGGCAGCCCCCCTCCTCCGAGGTGGAAGGCCGAGGGTGGAGGGGTCAGGGGAGCAGGCCGGCTTCCTTCCAAGCCCTTGCGAGGGCCTCTCGCCCCAGCTGGAGGGATTAAGGCAAGGAGGCTCCTGGCGTCCCTCAGTCTGGGGTGGCTGCCTGGGAGCGTCCCAGGAGAGACGGAGCGGGCCAGAGGGCTGGAGGCTCCCAAATCAATCTGAGACCTGAAGGTCATTAGAGCTGTGGCCTTCAAATTAGGTTGCTTGTCACCCCGGGGGCAGGCGTGCGTGCCCTCCGAGGGCGGAAGAAAGGAGGCTTGTTTACGAGAAGCAATTTCCCAGCGAGGGGCCCTCCGGCTCCCCTTTCAGTGTGGCCCCCCAACCGCTTTGCAAATGAATAGCATACGGCTCGCCTACCCCCTAATCTTAGGGAGGCGCATTGTCCTGGGGCGTAAAAAAAAAAAAAAGTTTTTCTTTTTCTAAGTCCTCGGGATCCCCAAACCAGACAATGGGGGGGGGGGGGGG
>PVJC01051293.1:0-11522 GCA_004026665.1 Murina feae
CTCATATGCCACTCTGTAGGTGAGGCCCATTCTGATTTCACCTTCTTAGCCCCAGCACATCTGGTCTTCCTTATCCTGTTCTATTTTTGTAGACCACAGAAATTTGCCACTTAAAGCTATTATATAAGTTACTTATTTATTGTATTTATTGCCTATATCCCCCAATTAAAAAGTGAGGTTTATGAAAGCAGGAAATTTTATCTATATTGTTCACTTATATGTCCCCAGGGCCTAGAATATAGTCTATCACTTCATAGATGAATGAATGAAATGCAAACTCCAGAACTAACAGAATATATGGTTGTTGGGGGTTAGGGACACAAGATGACATCGTGTCTCCATTCTCAAGTGACATCAGAGTAGGTAGGAGGATAGGCCTGCATGATGCCAGTGTGACTTGCAACCGTGACATCAGCCAAAACTGTCACTACCTTGGTTCCCTCCCAAGTGTCTTTTCTGTTTCTCCCCTACACTCCCCAGCGTCAGTCTCTACTTGGACTCCAGCCCAAAGCTCAGTTATTTTCCTGGAAATGTCCCTTATCTTCCTCATTTTTTCTCCCTCCACTAAGAATAAAAGAATAAACAGACACATGAAGCAATCGATTGATTGATCTGTTAACAAACATTTACTAAGTGTCTGTTATATATTTAGCAGCAGCAGGCATGTAGTATATTCTAGTGATTGAGCTGGCAGCTTTGGGGTTGAACAGACTTTTGTTGACATCTTAGCTTTGCCTCTTACTAGCTGATTGAAGAGGGACAGTCACTTAACCCGTTTCCTCATCTGTGAAATGGGGATGATAATAATAGTGTGTGCTGCAAAGGCTGTTTTGAGTAGCAAGTGAGAGAATAAACAATAACCATTATAAACTGGTGAACAAAAATAGATACAAAGGCAGAGCAGCATCAAACAGACTGTCAAATTACAGCAACAAGGACAGGGACATGGGGGGGTGTGTGTAACAGATCAGCCAAGGGACTTTGGTGCATGCATTTAAGCAAAACCAATGGACACAAAACACTGGGGAGTAGGGGAGGCTGGGAGAAGGGCAGGGGTGAAAAGAGATATATGTACTAATCTTTGTAAAACTTTATGTAATAATAAAAATTAAAAAAAAAGAATTGCTTCTGATGAATCTAAAATGAAAAAAAAAAGTGAGAGAATAAGTATACAGTACTTAGAATATTGCCAGACACAAATTAAGTCCTTGGATTAACTATTTCTTAGGGCTCTGTGAGAAATAGGCTCTGTGTTTAAGACTTGTTTCTTGTCTCCATAGAACTTACACAGAATTGACAACCCATAAGTCAATTAGAATACAATCAGGGCTGGATATATGACCTAGAACTAATCTGTGTGGCTTAGACTATAAAGAGATGTAGTGGTGTTGAAAGGAGTAAAAAGAAAGAAAGAAAGCAAATTCCAGAAATACTATTTGTGGTGTATATATAAGAGGCAGAAAAATAAGTATCTTCAGATTTGTGGTATATTATAAAAAAACAAAACAAACATTTTCGCCTTGCCAGTGTGGCTCAGTGGTTGAGTGGCGACCCATGCACCAGGAGATCATGGTTCTATTCCCAGTTAGAGGACAAGCCCAGGTTTCAAGTTCGATCCCCAGTAGAAGGGGTGAGGGGGTAGCTGATCAATTTTTCTCTCTCGTTGATGTTTCTCTCTCTCTCCCCTCTCCTTTCTTCTCTCTGAAATAAATAAAAACATATTTTAAAAAAGCATTTTCCATATAGTATATTTAGAGTACATATATTAGATTCACAGTATATGTAAGAGGAAGAAAAATATATAAATCTCAAGGACTTTTTGCCTATTAAGCTGCAGTGTGTTGTAGTGGTCAAAAACTTCAGGGTCCTGGAGCCACATTGCTGGGTTAAAATCCCGGCTCTGCACTCACTAGCTGTGTGATGTTGGTTAAGCCATGTAGTCTCTCTATGCTTGCTTGCTCATCTGTAAGACAGAGGTGGTAATAAATACAATATTGGGTTATTATGAAAATGATCCATAACATATGCAAAGCACTGAGAGCAGTTTCTAGCATAATGGCAAGTACCCAAGTATTAGCTACTTTCTTCCTCTCCTTTAAGCGTCACTAAAGAAGAATAGTTCAAAATACCATCATTGGATTCTTCTGTTATTTACTCCTAATATAAAGGATGTGTTTCTTTCACTTGAGTTACCTGTAATATGTTGGTAGCAAACAAAGCAAAGGAAAAACAACCCTTGCCCTAGTCTGTTTGGCTCAGTGGATAGAGCGTTGACCTGTGGACTGAAGGGTCCCAGGTTTGATTCTGGCCCAGGGCACATGCCCAGGTTGTGGGCTCGATCCCCAATAGGGGGCATGCAGGAGGCAGCCAATCAGTGATTTTCTCTCATCATTGATGTTTCTATCTCTCTCTCCCTTCCTTTCTGAAATCAATAAAGAAATATATTAAAAAACAACAACAGCAACAAAAAAAACCCTTCTTGAGAGAAGTCATAATGCAGTGATGCCAGGTCCTGCGGTCCGCTGGGAGGACCACATCTTGAAATCTGAAAATGAATTATACTGTGCATGTAGGTAGTATGGACTTGATTATGTATTAAAGGGGAGAGTTACACCCTGACTGGTTTGGCTCAGTGGATAGAGCGTCAGCCTGCAAACTGAAAGGTCCCAGGTTCGATTCTGGCCAAGGGCATGTACCTTGGTTGCAGGCACATCCCCAGTAGGGGGTGTGCAGGAGGCAGCTGATCGATGTTTCTAACTCTCTCCCTCTCCCTTCCTCTCTGTAAAAGATCAATAAAATATATTTTTTTAAAAAAGGGGGAGAGTTACTATATTGCCACATATGCCTAAAATATCAAGCTCTGAAATTTTGCATTTATAGTATTACTCTTCCTCCATGTAGATTTTTTTTCATTGGCTTAATTGTTTTTCCACACAAAGAATTATCATTGAATGACTATATTTATAAAGTGCTCAGAGAAGGACTATAAGTCATAGTTCAGTTTCCATTGACCTATGCATAGATGTTCAATTCAAAACAATTAGAAAGCATATCAGCATTCAAATAATAGCTAACATTTATATGGCACTTAAAATGTACCTTCTGTAAGCATATTACAAATGATAGAATATTTAATCCTCATGCCAACCCTACTGGGGTAAGTAGTATTAATTTTCCCTTTTGAAACTGAAACAGATTTATGATTATGATTATGATTATTTGTTAATCCTTACCCGAGGATATTTTTCCATTGATCTTTTAGGGAGAGTGGAAGAGAGAGGGAAAGACAGAGAGAAACATCAATGTGAGAGAAACACATCAATTGGTTGCCTCCTACCTGTGCCCCAACCAGGGTTGCAGCTGGGGAGGAGCCTGTAACCAAGGTATGTGCCCTTGACCGGAATCAAACCCAGGACCTTTCGGTCTGCAGGTGACCCTCTATCCACTGGGCCAGACTGGCTAGGGCTGAAACACAGATTTTAAGCAGCTTTCCCAAGATCACAAAACTAATAAATGGCAAAGCCAGGATTCAAATCCAAACAGTCTGTCTCTGGAGTGCAAGTGCTTGTCAAGTTATGACACTTCCCCCCACATACGTTTTGAGTTATTAGAAATTTTATTTTGAATTACCTTTGACTTGGGGAACAGCAACATCCGTCCAGTGTTTAGGGTCTTGAGGCCTGGACGCTTTAAGCCCTAAACTATGTCCGATTGTGGCCTGGCACTCAGCTCAAAGCCACCCTGCAGTGCTCTGGGTCTACAGAGAGGTCACCGAAACCCAGAAACCTAGACAGCAAAGATGCCCTTCCCAAACCCAGTGCTCAGGTCTCTATCTTAGGAGTGGGTGTCGTTTTCTCTACAGAAAAACAGAATCAGATTTATGCTGGGTAATCAGTGAGTTTGCAGAGCAAGAATTGCATCTGTGTGATACTATCAGTACTGAACATTCAGACCAACAGGCTCCTACAACAATTGGTGAGTCAATTCAACTAGAAAAAACAGAAAAACATGTTACTGGCATGGTGGGGCCAGAGTAGGCGGAGGAAATCTAAATTCCTATTCACGAAATCCGACTCATTTAGAAAGAGAAAAAGTCACGTGCCATCATACTGGCGTTTGTGCTCACTGCCCCGAGGAGACGTACAGAGCCTTCATGCTCTCGGGGGTGACTAAGCCATTATTTCACTCTGCACTCTCCTCACTGTAATTAGCTCTTGCAAACAGGAGATGAAGCATTAAACACGAGAGGTCCTTGGCTGTGGGCCAAGCACTCAGAATTATTTGCTTTATTTTGGATCAGGAAACAGAGGAGGAGAAGGCCACATCTAGCAGCCCGTTTCTTCACAGCCCCTGATGCACGTGCAGCGGGATAATACTTACTCACGCTCCTGTTTGAGAGCAATGAGAGGGTCCTTCCGAGAGACCCAGATTGCTCATATGGGTTTGAACCTGTGGTGCCCTGGGAAGTGCCTAACAGCCAGTTCTGGGTGAGGCTGAAGGCTTATTTGCACTGTTACCGATTTCTGCAGTGTCAATATCCCTGCCGTGGATGCCTTAAGCCACTGGTCTGGCATCATTGAACAAGGAGTTTGGAGGAGGTGCAGAGTGGCACACCATTATTTACTCTTTCCCCCATTCAAATACAAGTGATATTTTAAAAAATCTTAAAAATAGGTAACAGTGAAATGTAATGAAATAATTGGGAAATGATGAGTTTTGAGCATTTGTGACTTCATTTTAAATGTAGTGTATTTAAGTATAAATTTATATCATTTACTTTTAATAGTGGCTGTTTAACCACTGGCTCAGCAGTGGTGAGAGTCGGAAGGCAGCTCCAGCACCTGTGGCAGGGCTCACCTAGGTCACCTCAAAATGGGGCTCACCCCCTCTCACCCAGGGCATCTGTTTCCTCATTCTGTGAGAACAGTCCTTCTAGCATGCCTTGTCTCACATCACTCACTGACAGAACGGAGAAGACCACCCGCCCGCCGTTCCTGGTTGTAGGTCTGTAGATTATTTAGTCCACAGCCTCTGATTTTACAAGGAAAGTAAATTGCAGAAGAGTCACATAATAGTCATAATAACAGCCCTAACCAGTGTGGCTCAGTGAATAGAGCATTGACCTGAGGACTGAAGGGTCCCAGGTTCGATTCTGGTCAAGGGCATGTGCCTTGGTTGTGGGCACTTCTCCAGTAGGGGCTGTGCAGGAGGCAGCTGATCAATGTTTCTCTCTCATTGATGTTTCTAACTCTCTAACCCTCTCCCTTCTTCTCTGTAAAAAATCAATAAAATATATTTTTTAAAAAATAGTAAGAATAACAACTGGCATTGATTAAACTCCTACCTATGCCAGCCGCCGTGCGAGGTGCCTTACACAGTGTCTCATTTGAGCCCCATAAAAATGCCCTTTTGGTACCTTAGGTATCAGGGTCCACAGAAAAGAAACTCCTCCTCTTGACTTTATGTTTTCATCACCCAAGCTGCCTTTCCATCATTTTTTTGAGAGTAAAGACTATGGCTCTATTGTCTTTCTATATCCCACCAGAGCTTGTACAGAGCCTTATGTACAATAAACATTTACTGAATTATCTTGAGATATTTAGGCTCCAAACCCAAATATGCTGCTTGAAGTCTTGAAAAACACTGCCCCCATATTCATCATTTCCAAAAAGATTTTTAGAACTTTTTGCGGTAGCAACATATATAAAGTATATAATTTACAATTTTAAAAGATTTTAAATTGATTTTTAGAGAGAGGAAGAGAAAAGAGAGAGAGAAACATTGATATGAGAATGAGACATCAATCGGCTGCTTCCTTCACGCCCCCTACTGAGGATCAGGCCTGCAACCCAGGTATGTGCCCTGGCCAGGAGTCGAAATGGCAACACTTTGGTGCAGGGAACAACACCCACCCAACTGAGCCACACCGGCCAGGGCCATGTAACCCTTTCTAACTGAGAATTCAGCAGCACTAGGTACAGCCACACAGTGTTGTACAACCAACACCACTCCCCACTTTTAGAACTCTTTTTGATACCCACAATAGTTATTTTAATTTGTTTATTGAATAAGTGACAAAGCATATGGCAAAAATATAAGAAATACAAGCAATCTATGAAAGTTTATGGGGAAAATAAAGTCTTCCTATTGTAGTCCCTTTAGCCCCCCCCCCCCACCCTCCGCATTTCTCCTCTCCAGAGGCAGCCAGTAATCATTACTATACATCTTTGTATGAGATAAGAACATGAACACTAGAGCTGACTGGCCTGAGTTAAAATCCTGACTGACTGTGTGACCTAAGGCAATTCACTTAACCTATCTGTGTCTCTCTCTAAGGTAGAGATCTAAATAGTGCATACATCCCAGAGTTGTTTTAAGAATTCACAAGTTCCTGTGTTTAAAGTGCTTAGACTTGCCCTGACCGGTTTGGCTCAGTGGATAGAGCGTCAGCCTACAGACTCAAGGGTCCCAGGTTCGATTCCGGTCAGGGGCATGTACCTTGGTTGCGGGCACACCCCCAGTGGGGAGTGTGCAGGAGGCAGCTGATCGATGTTTCTCTCTCATCGATGTTTCTAACTCTCTATCCCTCTCCCTTCCTCTCTGTAAAAAATCAATAAAATATATTTAAAAAATAAAAATAAAGTGCTTAGACTTGTGCACAGGAAAAGTACTATCTAGTGCCTATGAGTATCCCTCTGGGATTATTATCCTCCCAAAGACCTTAGCGCATCTATAAGTGAGTTGTGGGTGGAGATATGTCAAAATAGAAACCAGGGTTGAGAGCACTGAAGGGTGAAGGATGAGATGGGGCAGCGGCATCTGTTAGAAGAACAATATACGTATAGAAAATAGAGATTCATGTTCTGCCTGTGACGCTGACGAGCTTTGGGGCCTACAGACCTGACCTCTGAGGGCCTTTGTTTTCTCCCCTGTGAAATGAGAACATTTGACCAGATGAGTGTGAAGGTCCTTTTCACGTATACCATCCTGTGTCTAACAGGTTTGAAAAGGCTTTTTAAGGGAACTGAAAAAATTGAGGTAATTAGTAGGTAGGGAGGAGGGTTCCTCAGACAGGCATGGATGCCTCAGTGGGACCGAGACTCCCAGGTCAGCGGTGCCACCTGCTTGAGTCAAGTGGTTTCCCACATCCTCTTTTAAAGGAGCTATGCCCCGTTCCCTGCACTGAGATTCCATTTCAAGTTAACTGATCAACTTCAAAAGGCCAGAGGGATTCTTTGTAGGCCTTGATGATTCACAGGGACACTTGCCCACCTATTTTATTCTGACTACAATCCAGAATCACTGCACTATTTATTGAGTCTTTTTCTTGATTTTTTTTTAAAAGGTAAAATTTGCCAGCTGGCTATCTCTGCTTATTTTTTTTGTATGCTTGGCCAGATGGCACTTTCGGTGATAAAACTGTACAGAACAAAGAGGTTTCACTGTGCTCTATATCTTCTCTGCAATGTTTCTCAGACATCAACATTTCTGCTCATGCAAACTCTGTTTCTGAGCCCAGAAACTGAGATATTCGGTGATGACAACTGATGAGGGAAGCTCCCAGGGCTGATTAGCCTGGAGTCATCATCTAGGCCCCGTTTGACTAGATATTCAAATAAGATTATGCATATTTCTATTTGGATACTCACTTTGGTTATGAACACTTAAAAATTCATTATTGTTGTTACTACTTCATTACTACCATTATTGTTGTTTTGATAATGAATATTGTATGGAACACTTGTATATTGCCATTTATAAAATATCTTTTAAAATATTACTTATATGATCTGTGTTATTATCCTATAGGGGAAGTATAGGAGGGTAGATAAGAGAATAAGCTTCAGAGTTTTACCAAATTGGGTTTGAATCTCACTCTACTCTTTGATTTGGTTAGTTTCAATGTCCTTATCTATAAAGTGGAGATAGTAACATTTAATTCATACAGCGTGGGTGGATTCAGAGACATAATACACAGAGCCTAGCTCAGTGGCTAGTACATAAATTTATCCAATAAATGGTAGCTACTGTTGTTATAATTATTCTTTTTTTTTTTCCTACACAAAGAAATTGAGACTCAAAGAGATGAGGAGATATATTCGGGGTTGTTTATGCCATAAGTGACAAGACTGTAATTCAGTTGCAGGTCTTCTGGACTCAAAACACAGTATGACATTGCCACCCAAAAGAATCCTTTTAGTACCCTAAATGTGCCTAGTTTTGTTATTTAACTTGTAAAAAAGATATTTATTATTTTTAAATATTTATTTGCTATTTCCTTTTTCCTGTTTACCTCTTGATAGGTCCCCACCTCCTCCTTTTTCTCTTTCGTTTAGTTGAAACCAAATTAGAAAATTTTAAAGAAATAGCAGTAAAAATAGCCCTTGGATTCATTTCTGACTCATAGCCCAACAGCTCTTACCACTTGGAAAGCCTCCAGTCCGCTTGGACAGGGTGGTTCCATGGTTGAGCACCAACCTATGCACCAGGAAGTCACAGTTCAAGTCACTGGTCAGGGCACATGCCCAGGTTGCTTGCTGGATCACCAGCAGGGGTGTACAGGAGGCAGCTGATCAATGATTCTCTCTTATCACTGATGTTTCTATCTCTCTCTCCCTCTCTCTTTCTCTCTGAAATCAATAAAAATATATTTAGAAAGAAAGAGAGAAAGGAAGACAGACAGAAAGCCTCCAATCAATCCCTTACATCAGCGATGTTCAACCTTCTTCATCTCATGGCACATATGAACTAATTACTAAAGTTCCGCAGCACACCAAAAAAAAAAAAATTATTATGTTTTTGCCCATCTGACCAAAATATAAGGATAATTTTGATTCATTCACGTCAGACAGCTACTGTTTTGTTGGCTCTTGTCATGTTTTGATTTGACTATCTAAGGCAGCAATTCTCTCCTTTTGGTGATCAAACGACCGTTTCACAGGGGTCGCCTAAGACTATCCTGCATATGAGATATTTACATTACGATTCATAACAGTAGCAACATTACAGTTATGAAGTAGCAACGAAAATAATTTTATGGTTGGGGGTCACCACAACATGAGGAACTGTGTTTCAAGGGCCAGAAGGTTGAGAACCTCTGATGAAGGAAAAGAGGACAGTGCCCCTGACTAAATAGTCAGGTATTGCACGCTTTAAAAATTCTTGCGGCACACCAGGGAGCCGCGGCACACTTGTTGAAAGCCACTGCCTTAGGTCTTTGGCGCTGGAAGTTCTCTTTCATGACATCTAGCACAGCTCCCTCCAGAAAGCAGAGGCAAGTGCAGAGTTCAAATGAGTGAAGGAGCCAGACCTAGAGCCGGCATGTCCAGGATTCCAGTCCAAGTTTTCTTCTTCTTCCTTTTGTCCTTCAGCAAGAGCTGTCACTCCTTTCCCCTTTCACTAACACTAGGGCACATCATCTTCATAAGCCCGTGTGATGGGCTCGAGGATCATCTTTGAATATCAGCGAGTTACACAACTGTGACACTTGAGCTGTCACAGTCATAAGACCAGCAGGGCTTCTGTGGAAATCACGCAGTGGGGCTGGGAGTTTCCTCCAGCGCTTTTGTTCTGGTCTTAGGGCAGTAACAAGAGGCTTTCTCGTGACATACCTAAGCCTTCCTGCTTTGGGCTGAATTGAAAGTAGGGCAGTACTTGTCAGTCTTGCGGGTGGTGTTTTAGTGTCTCACTCCGGTCATAACTAATATTAGGAAGTGTGAAAATTTAAATCTTATGATTGCAGCCTCCCGCTCTTCTTCCTCCATCTCTTCTTTCTCTTTAAGCCAAGCTTGCTGCTAAACCTAAATTTGGAGATTTTCCCCCCAAATTGGGCCTCTTTAAACTTGATCCTCTAAAACAGCGGTTCTCAACTTGTGGGTCGCGACCCCTTTGGGGTTCAAATGACCCTTTCACAGGGGTCACCTAAGACCATCCTGCATATTAGATATTTACATTACGATTCATAACAGTAGCAACATCACAGTTATGAAGTAGCAACGAAAATAATTTTATGGGTGGGTCACAACATGAGGAACTGTATTTAAAGGGCCAGAAGGTTGAGAACCACTGCTCTAAAAGATCCTTTCCACCTCTTTCTTCCCTAGTCATTGCACCAAACTCACAATGCACCACCTCACAATGCACCAAAAGGCAGTGAATTTGCAAATGCACAGAGGAGGAAAAAATTAGTTATGACATGATTCCTGACTATTACATCTTGTTTCTTGAATTGGACATGAATTATTTTCAAACTCTTCTTGTCATTTAAACTTAGATTTCATTTCTAACTAGCTGGTGTATCTTGAGCTAATCATTTAACCTCTCTGAGCTTTTTTTCCATCTGTAGAATGGCCATAACAGCTCAAAGCGATTGAGCTCCAATTTATAATAATAATAATAATAATAATAATAATAATATAATTACACAAATTTCTCTGATATGAGAAATAAATGCTACCTGCCTGGCACATGGCAGCTCTTAAGAAATGCTAATGTGCTCTCCTCTGCGCTGCCTACAGAGGTGGCAGCCATCTCCTCCTTGGCACCATGGCTGCCCTCAGATCCCTCGTGAAAACCAAGATTGTCAAAAAGAGGACCAAGAAGTTCATCCGGCACCAGTCAGACCGATATGTCAAGATTAAGTGGAACTGGCGGAAACCCAGAGGCATTGACAGTAGGTTGCCTAGAAGATTCAAGGGCCAGATCTTGATGCCCAACATTAGTTATGGGAGCAACAAGAAAGCAAAGCACAAGCTGCCCAGTGGCTTTCAGAAGTTCCTGGTCCATAACGTCAAGGAGCTTGAAGTGCCGCTGATGTGCAACGAATCTTTCTGTGCTGAGCAGCCCAGCTGGCCATCAGAGTCACCAGTCCCAATGCCAGGCTGCGCAGCGAAGAAAATGAATAGACAGATTGTGTACACATTGTATTTGTGTTAATAAAATTCTGCCATCTGGCATTTCTGCTAATGTGCCCTAGTCAGTTGACTCAGTGGTTAGAGTGTCAGCCTGTCTCTCTCACATCAATGTTTCCCTCTTCCTCTCTCTTCCCTCCCTTGCCCTTCCCTTCTACTTTACCTAAAAGCAGTGGAAGAAAAGATATGCTAATGCTTCTTCCTTGCCTACTTAGTGCTTTTCCTGCCACTCATCAAGTCCTCCTCCTTTCCTCATTTCCACTAACATGGTAGAACAGGAGGTCACTTTCCTCTGCCAACTCCCATTTCTTATGCGGCAAGCTGTTTAGTTCATTTCCATTTCTGCTCAGCAGGGAAGACCAACTTTCCTTCTCTGGAATTTGTGTTTCTGTTTGTTTGTTTGAAGTCTCATGTCGCAGGGGATCAGCCAGTGCCTTCCATCCCCGCTAGTCCTGGTTCTTCAGAGAGGTCAGGTCTTCCTTGGCAGAGAGATATTAAAATAGCGCCGCAGGCAAAGCGCAGAGAGTCCGTTGAAACCGGCCTTCCCCAAAGACCAGCTGCCTGCTCAACCAACAGTTTTGGTTTCCTCTCCCGGACTACACCTCTTTGAGG
>PVJC01051294.1:0-11510 GCA_004026665.1 Murina feae
TTCTTCTTCTTCTTCTTCTTCTTCTTCTTCTTCTTCTTCTTCTTCTTCTTCTTCTTCTTCTTCTTCTTTATAAGCATACCCTTCAATACTTCATGTAAGACTGGTTTGGCGGTGGTGAACTCCTTTAGCTTTTTCTTGCCTGTGGAGCTCTTTATCTGACCTTCAATTCTAAATGATAGCTTTGCTGGGTACAGCTATATTGCTTGTAGATCCTTGCTTTTTATCACTTTGAATATTTGTTATCAATCCCTCCTGGCCTGTAAAGTTTCTGTTGAGGTTATCAGAACTCTGGGTTTCTGACAGTCATATGGGTGCTCTCTTATAGGTGACTAACTGCTTTTCTCTTGCTGATTTTAAGATTCTCTCTTTGTCTTTAAGCTTTGGCATTTTAATTATGATATGTCTTAGTGTGGGCCTCTTTGGTTCCTTGTTTGGGACTCTCTGTACTTCCTGGACTTGTAAGTCTATTTCTTTCACCAAGTAGGGAAAGTTTTCTGTCTTTATTTCTTTAAATATGTTTTCAATATCTTGCTCTCTCTCATCTCCTTCTGGCACCCTCATAATGTGAATTTTGGTACAATTGAAGTTATTCAAGAGGCTCCTTATATTTTCTTCATATTTTTAGATTATTATTATTTTTTTGGCTCTTCTGATTGGGTGTTGTTTTTTTTTTCTTCCTCATATTCCAAATCATTGATTTGATTCTTAGAATCCTCTACTCTACTGTTGATAGGGAGTCAGAATCAAGGATAACATCAAGGTCTTCAGCCTGTGTGAATAGGAAAATGTAGTTCCAGAAACAGAGAATACTAATTCTAGTTTGGGAGCTATTGAATATCAGGAATCAAAAGGACAATAGATATAAAGTTCTGGCTGGAAGACTGTTGTAAATTTAAGGCTGAAGCTTGGGCGAGAGATCAGTGTTGAAAATGGAGGTGTGGAAGGCATCCACTTGAATGGATATCTGAAATCTTGAGGATGGACAATGTTTTGGAGGGGAGCAAAGTTAAAAAGTTAAAAATAATTAACATGACTTATTTTATTCAAACCTGTTATATTACTGGATGAGTAAGTCGGTGATACAGATAAGTTTGTGAATTTCTTGTATCCATCTTTAATGATACAGGAGAGTTGAAGAAAATTTTGAACACTGAAAGACTACCATCAATGGCTGATTCTTCTCTGCATATTGGGGAGTAAACAAAACATAGCTGAATTCAGGCTATATTCTAAGCTCTGTCCATCTGAAAGATAAACCTCCTTCCTTGAAATATCGTGATGACAGAGAAAAAAAAATGATGCAGATAAAAAAACAATCTGAAAACAAAGTAATGCCATCTGTATTTCATTTGTATTTAATAAGATATGTTTATATTATCTGCCAATCAGTCATAGAAACACTGATACTCTTTATTTTGTCATTGAACTTTTGATAATCTTCCTTCAGTCTAGCTTTAACCCTTGCTTCTGATCAATGGGAAAAGGGTATGTATATTTATGGACATTCTGTTTTGCACGTGTTACTACTGAGGAGAGGTCCATCTCCCTACCTATTTCTTGTGGGAATGGAATTCTTCCTATATCCCAAGAAAACAAATTTTCTGAGACTCACACGGGAGGAAGAAATATTGTAGAAAGCTTCAGTTTTGTGGAATCAAACCCCTGAATTTCCAAGTTTCCATTTCCCTTTGTTGAACCAAGAAAGAAGTATAGCTGTGGCTTCAATAGGGTTAGAATCAAAGCCAGTGTCCAGAGGTTTCAGCCATGTTAGGGCACAGTCCAATCCAGCAGCAGTCTAGCTTAATTTGTGTTTTCAGCTGTAGTCCATCAGTCCATTGTGTGTGGGGTCTGCATGGCTGTGGACCATACAGGTGAATACGAGAGCCAAGAGCTGAGAGAATAAACTCCTTTGTTTGGGCGATTATGTATCCCCAAATTTTCACAGGCTTGCATTGGTTCCACCTCCTCTAGCCTATGATTTCTGTTTCCAGGTTTGATTGACAAGTGTCGTTTCTATGTCACCTCAAGTTTACTGTGCAGGCATCCATCCTTCCTTTTATCCAGTCCCTTCCCCCAGTTAATCTGTAGGGATTGGGCTGGTGATTCCCAGAGTAATGTGACGTTGCAGCTTCCTGGTGAAGCTGCCCAGATGGCCATGCTTATAATGTCTGGCTTCTCTTTTGCTCCTTTCCTATTAAAAATAACTAGCTAGTCCTAACAGGTTTGGCTAAATGGATAGAGTGTCGGCCTGTGGACTGAAAGGTCCCAGGTTCCATTCCGTTCAAGGGCATGTATCTTGGTTGTAGGCACATCTCCAGTAGGAGGTGCGCAGGAGGCAGCTGATGAATGTTTCTCTCTCATCGATGTTTCTAGCTCTCTATCCCTCTTCCTTCCTGTCTGTAAAAAAAAAAAATCAATAAAATATATTTTAAAAAATAACTAGCTAATTACAATGGTATCACAAGCAATTCCTCTCCACTGAAAAGGTATGTTTTTTAAGAGTTTGTTCACAATAAAGAATAAGTGCCTGAAACCCAATATCTTAATTTCTTACATATCTCTACATTAAAAATCTCATCTCTCAAATAACTATAAAGTAATAGGAAAAGGTAGATTGGGGTTTTGGGTTTTGTAAAATTCATTTACAATTAAAATTAATATTGTGGTACAAAATCACTTCCAATTCAACATTTCTTTATTCCTAGCAACACACAACAGGCTTTTGTTCATGTTCACACACTGTTCCACTACATCCTCTTGTTTAAGATTATTAATTTGATGGCGAAAGGCTCCCATTAATATTGTTCTCCTTTAGAAGGGGCCAACTCTCCTCAGAGTCACCTTCAACAGAGTTTGACCAGTGACTAAATTTATGAATTTTTAAAATATTGCCAGTCAGCATCGAATGCTTTTACCCATTTAAAATGAGTTTTGTTTCAACACACTTTGCTGCCATCTACGGTAACTGGAAAGTCAGTTTGAGATATCTTCTAATGTGCTTTTTAAAATTGACCATGGCTGCAGAAGCAGCTTCTTAAACCAAATATAATGAATTTCTATCTGTCCAATTTCATCACTGTAGGCTGACAGTCCCTTGTAGTCTTTATTTTTAATGTATGTGGTTTTCATTTTTTTTTAACAGAGTACATTGTCCTTTCATCTCTATATTTTCCTTCTGCAAATTGGCACTTTCTGTCTTCTAGGAGACTCATTACCATCCAGTGATTTTTTTCCACTTCATAATAAAGGAACTAAACTGGGGCAACAGGAGGAAACACATATACACACCTACCTCTACAGCACATTTTCTTTGCTTTCTCTGAATCTTCCTCCATATGGTCTTTATGGCTTCCATAGCTCTCAAGTGTCAACAGAGACCTGAAACTTTTCAACCGTTGGCTGCCTACCTCGTTCTCCCTCTAGTCATCCCAGGCAGCATCCTAAATAGAATAGAATATCGAAGCACCTGATTGGCTCCTGAACAGAGCATTCATTCTCCAGAATGCCCTGTAGATACCAATTGAAACTGCATCATCCATAAAAGTAATCCATAGACCCATTTGCTTTTCATTTTTGGCTTATGATAGCAATAATGACTGTAACACAGGGCCCAGGAATTGATGACCAGCTGGGGTTAATGGCCCTTGGCTGCACTGTGGGCTATCAACTCCCCCAGCTAGTCATTAATCCCCAGGAAATGCTCCATACCTTGATCGTTATTACTTAATTAATGCCTCTTTCACTTTCAGCCTAAGTGGTCAGAGCACTGTAACCCTAACAGCAGCTTGCAGTTGGAACTGTGTGTTTCAACTCAAATACTGGAATTCCCTATGGCTGCATACATATTTTAACTTCTTCCCAGAATTGTTGATTATGTTTGCCTCAGGCTTTTTCCCCCCTTATAAAGGGGTGGAAGTAGTAGCTGTGAGGGTTTATTTTTCAAGTGAAAATTTGCTACTTGCATATCAGAGGTACAAGGTCAAAAGGAAACTTGTATGTGTTCGTCTTGCCTTTTGTTTTTAGGTCATCTGGATTGTTTTTGCTTCCAGAGATCTAAATGCAGAAATAAACAGGAAGGAAGAAGGGAAGCTCCCTTCTATAGTTGCTTAAAGCAGACTTCACAGTCCTTGAAATGGCACAATAGAATTTATTCTGCTGTTACACAACTCAAAGTGCTCTTATAACTAGCTAAATAACACGTGATATAAATACTCTCACGGTGCTTGCATTATTATGTGTCATCTTTTCAGAGATTGCTGTAAGATATCCTCAAAGAATAAGTTACCAGGCTGACAAAGAAGGTAGATTTTGTTTGGTTTAGTGTGACTGGAGAATGTGACTAGAGGAAAAATATAACAGGAATTTTGTCTGAGTGCGTAATTATCACAAGGAACAAGTTAGATTCTGCTTTGGGTTAGCTGGGTTTACATACAAAGAACACCCTGTTTGTAAAGCAGATGCTAACCCAAAGTGATCTTAACTTCTGTCTCAAGTAACTACATTTATTCTCAGTAGGAACAAAAGAAACGCAATTCTTCTTAGCTCTCTGCATTCTGAGAGAAACTGATGTTATCTGAAGAAATATGTTTCAAAAAGATTAGCAGTGATTCATGACCATTAGAGACTCCAGTTGTGCAACCACTTAAAGGAGATCATTGGGGAAGATCCACACTGGAACGCCTTTATCTTTAAGTTTGCTTTGAGAATCACACATTTCCAGGATTAACATTTTAAGTAGAAATGGAGTCTCATCCCTAGAATAATTGAATCTTAGGACTGGACAAGGCATTTTGAAAATCATTTTGTTCCCTGACTCAGCTTCATACAGGATTAAGCATAATCCAACTCCAGTAGATAGAAATCTACCCAGAATACTGTTGTAAGACCAACTCCCTGAATGTATCTTAATGATAAACAGTTGTAACTGATGGGTAATTTTTCTTTGTACTCAAGTTTGAGTTCATTTTCTCTTCCATCTTTAGTTCAGATGGAAAATCCTTGCCTAGCCTTGAAGATTTTATCGAATTGCCTTCTTGTCTAGGGTCCTGAAGAAACAAACTACCAATTCCTTTATCCTTTCTTCTGAAGACTTATTTCCTGACAGTTTGTCATCCTTGTGTCACTAGTTCCATTCAGTTCCCTAAGATCTGCTTTGGGCTGTGTGTTTGCAGATTGTGTGCAGGTCAAGTGTCAGGATCTGAATAATGTGAGGTAATAATCAAGGATTGCCCCATGGCTCAAGATGCCTGTACAGAATCACAGAATACCAGAGTACAGGTCCTTCTCTGTTCATAACATGTCCAACACTGGAGTGGCTGTAACATGGGTGCCCTGACTCATTTTTGCTAATCCTTCTATGATGCAAGTATAGAGTATTTACTGTGATTGCTCATTGTATTCGGCATGGAGCACAGAGATTCAAACAGCAAAAAGGCAGAGTCCATGCCAGGAGGGAATTCAAAAACAATTACAGGAGATACACAGATAAACAAACACAAGTCAACAGATCTGTCTCTTATAGATAGAAACTTCAGGAGACAATGAAGGCATAAAGGAGAGGCACCTAATTCAACCTGGAGTTTAGGGACCTTCCCCACATAAAGGTAAACTCTGGTATTACTGAAGTATAAAGAAAGGGAGTTGGTGAATAGGGAAGAGTGTTCCAGGTAGAGAGAATGCATTTATCAAGGAACAAAGATATGAAAATAGGTGCTTCTGGCAAATGGTCCAGATGTTGACATGCTTATTGGTCTCATCATCTCCTCCATTCATTTAATGAATTTTCAAGTAATTTCTGGCTGGGTCTTTCCACTTCTGTTCCTTTTCCTCTCTCTAGACACCATTTTCCACCTACCTCACCACATACCCTCTCACTTCTGCAGCCGGTTTTCTGAGAAGGTCTGGTTTTTAGAGACAGCTCTGCCCTTGTCTGTTCAGCCTGGTGAGCTCTATGCTCCTGCTCAGAAACCCCCTTTAGCCCTACCTTAGACATATGATAGTTAGGTGATGTGGTCCAATAGTTACACATCCCACACTTGCATCTTATTGTAAGTGATAGTGTATTATTAATTTGGGGTCAATAATACCCAATAATACACAGCTGATTCTACAGGTATGCTTAAATCCAACCAATCTTTCCCAAATATGCATTGGGTTGTTTTTTTTGTGTGACTTTAACCTATTATCTAGGCTTAGAATCCAAAGTGAATCTACTTCATCATTATGTTACTCTCGGCTGTGGGAATTATTCACAAAGTTTACTTTCTAATACTTTTGTTATAAATGAAGCAATTTTATATTTCTTTAGTCACATACTATATAAAATTGAAGACTATTAAGAGAATAAGTTTACAGAGTAAACCTGAATATTCATATATTTTATTTAAAATTATAATTTACTTCCAAAGTTAAATCATTATCTGAATTATGTTAATGCTTATAGTTGGTAAGTTATGATTATAAACAAAAATATAAATACAGCTATAAGCAAGGGACACTTAAAAAACATTTTATATATTTTAGAATAATTTCAGAACTACAGAAAAATTGCAAGAATGTTACAGAGTTCCCATATACCCCACACCCAATGACTACAATACAGTTGTCACAACTATTACCTATGAACATATGTTAGTAATAACTAAGATCAATATTTAGATTTCCTTCGTTTTTATTTGAAGTCCTTATTCAGAATACCACCTTACAGTTAGTTATAAAGTCTTAGGCTCCTCTGGACCTTGAAAGTTTCTCAGATTTCTCTTGTTTTCTATGACCCTCACAGTTGTGAGGCACACTGGTCAGGCATTGTACACAATGTCCTTTAATTTGGACTTGTCTGATGTTTCTAAATTGCCATTCTCATCACCTGATATCTAGGGTAAATGCTAACCACATGATCATTGATGACTGATGACTTAACATGACTCATCATTTATCTTTGATTGCCTGGCTAGACTACTGTTTGCCAGTTTTCTCCAATGTAAAGTATTCTTTTCCTCCCTTTCATCCTAAGAGCATCTCAGACTTAATGAATAGATGGTTATGTTCCTCCTCCTTGAGGGAAATGCCTAGAGAAATTAGTTGGAATTCTTCAAAAGATACTTTTCAGAGTAAAAAAAAAAATCACTTAATAATAATGTATCTAATATGTTGCTATTTGCATTTTTTAAAGGATGAAGGACTGATCAATAGAGACAGAGGTATGTAAAAATCTATGGAATGAACATGGAAAGACACATAAGAGACCAAGAATGATGTTTGCCGTTGGAAAAAGGAACTAAAGCATGGTGGGAAGACACCCCACTTACAACTCAATATAACATACAATTTATATTTCTGAAATTATGAAAAATGTAATCATCTATGGGACTAGAAGAAAACAATGCATAAGAGAGAAATGGTCACATTGCCTGATGAATATTAATTTTGAAACCAAGAATACTACCATATCGGTGATCTCAATAGTCATTCTTAGCACCTCAAGAGAGATTCCTGAATGTTTCAATGTGTCTAAGCGAAAAGTCAGCCGGAGTTGCTGGTTTTGATCCTGAGTAGTGTATGCCAGCGTTATGTGCCTATGTTTGGTGGTTGTAGCAAGTAGAAAAGAGAATCAACAGCCTGATTAAAAACAGAAAGCCCAAGAGACTTCAAAACTTAAAAAGTTGATTTTCTTTTTTAGTATGTGTCACTGAATAAAGAAACTACCGTGGTCACCAGATTTACTAGAATTATACCATCCATGTTTCAACAAAGGTTAATACTGGCATTGATAAGGAGAAATGCCCATGTTAGCTTATTCCCTTGAAAGTTTCTTTTTTCTATGTTGTATAACCAGTGATTTTCAAGGACCAAGTCATTGGAATTGCATCACATAGAGGCTTACAGAACTAGTGTCTATTTGTTTTGCATTTGTACTGGGGTAAGATTTCAATATTCCATAGAAGACATGATTTAACTACTCTGTGTATGAGATGGGTTATGTTGCTCAGTGGTTCATTAAAGAGAATAAACTAAAAGAATAAAAATAAAAAACCTCTTTTGAATTGGGGAGTAAAATATTGTGAAAAGAGTTAATGCAGACGAAGAAAGAATCGTCAAAACGAAGCTTACAGGAAAGGGTCTAAATAAGAATAAAGTAGTTTAGAAAAAAATATCAGAATTGACCATTTCTGACTAGTGAAAATGGATAAATGAACATTGAAAAGAAAATGGTTATAGCAGCTTCCTGAGAGCAGAAAGTTCTTTGGGCTTTACATCGGTTTCCACACAGAGCTTTGCAAAGGTTAAGCTCTGTTTTGATACTGAATACTTAGCTTTATGTATAGACTGTGATGGTGTCCGAAGATGCTGATTTTTTACGGGACACATAGTCAGACGGGAAAAGGAGACATTGTAAGGCTGACCAAGGAAAGTAGATCGGAGAAACAAGCATAGAGCAGCATGTTTACAGAACAGGGGGTTGTTGAGAGCACATTTTAGACATTTTGGTCTTCTCAGAAAGGCTGAGCTTCTCTTCAGCTTAAGGAATATGATCTGAAACATCTTTTAAAAATTATAGTCATGATCTATTAGACAAAGGCCACACTATATAAAATTCTGTGCCAAATTTAAAACAATATCAAATGAGCTCTCTCTGCTTTCTTTGCCAGACATTGTATAATACACTGGCAGTTCTTTAATTGGGAGGGAGCTATAACTGAATCCTCATACCAACCCACTATAAAATTTTATCAGTGCTGCTCCAGTAGGGATGGAAACAAAAGTAATGTCGTCTTCTCCTAATATGTTATTTTAGGTCAGTGCCAGATTCACAAGTGAAACTAAAAAGTATTTTAAGATGAAACCCTTGTTCTTCAAATTTAACAATATTTGCAACAAATTTAGAATTTATATCATGGTAAAGACTGGCAAATTAGAAGCCATTTGAATGAATGCATCATTACAGAGCCTTAAATCTAAAGTGAATAACATGTATGGATGAGGAATCATTTATCTGACTGAAAAGGCCAATGTCATTTCAATTTCTAGATAATGTGTTGATTACTAAGGTAAACAGTGACTGGTATGTATTAGTAAATAATCTTGCTCATATTATACTGTAAGATACAAAATAAGTATTTTTATTGCAATTATACTATCAAATGGTATGAGGTTATATGGATCTCAATCTAAAACCAGAATGTATTCTGTTTAGCGTTTCAGTGTTTCTAGTAGATCAGGCAATGTCATGAGGAGCTCCATATTGATTTTAATTAGAACAGGCACACCACTATTAATATGAGTTGTGATGCCACTAGGCAGCTGTCAAGGGGGAATTAATTAATTAATTGTAAATTAATTAATTGAGAGTGAATCAAATCAACCTAGCAGAATGAATACAGAACTTGGGAGAGGCGGGTGGGGTGGTTAAACTCACAAAACAGATTGAAAAGCCAAGATGATCTAAATTGTTAATCAAGATAGAAGAAAATTAAGCAACTAATTAAAGGAGAGTATTGTTTTTGAGAGGAAAGTATTAATAATAAAGTAATAAATTAAATTCAAACATTTTCCTTATAAATAATATGTGAAATTCTGAAAATTACTAAGATTTTGTCATTCTATGTTTCAGACCTAGAAAAATGACTTGTAGTTTGGGGTACTTAATAATGCTCATCACAAATTTAATCACTTCATTTTCTGCTAATGTTAAAGAGGATATTGATTCAGATGCTTAAAAAGAAATAATATACAAAATTGAAGGAAAAGTCTGTTATAAAGAGAGAATTGTATCCTTGTCTATGGATTTCCTTGTAGTTTCCAGATTCCAGTGTTTATGAAACTTACTCCTTCAATGCTGAGCAACATAGATGATTACCTAACAAGTAAAGATCATGTTGAGGATAATATTTTTATTAAAAATGTGTTTAGCCCAACTGGCATAGCTCAGTGGTTGAGTTTCAACCTGTGAACCAGGAGGTCACAGTTCAATTTTAGGTCAGGGCACATGCCGGAGTTGCAAGCTCGATCCCCAGAAAAGGACCTGCAAGAGGCAGCCAATAAATGATTCTCTCTCTCTCTCTCTCTCTCTCTCTTTTCTTCTCTGAAATCAATAATAAAAATATATTTTTTAAAAGTGTTTAGAGCTGGACCGGTGGCTCAGTTCACTGGAGTATCATCCTGTAAACCAAAAAAAGTTGCAGGTTATATTCCCGGTCAGGGCATATGCCTTAGTTCAGTCCTCCACTGGGGCACATATAGGAGACAACTTACTGATGTTTCTCTTTCACATCTATGTCTCTCTCTCCCACTCTCCCACTTTCTCTCTCAAAATTAATAAAAGTATATCCTTGGGTGAGGGGTAAAAAATAATAAAATAAAGATGTGTTTCATTTTCTAGGCTTGCACAGAAGAATAAAAATAATCAGGCGTTTTCCTAATGAGCAATGCAGGATCAGATGTCAATTACAACCCATTAGCTATGATTAAGATAAACCATCTGAAAGTGAAAATTAAAGTCAGATTTGTATGAGATTCTGATTTCCCAAAATAAACATGTGTTCTAGATAATCTTCATTTCTGGACAACACCTTTCCAGAAGCAGGACATTGAAAATGAATGCCAGGAAGAGAAATCCTCTTTGTCCTGGCTGTATCTGTTAAAATATAACCAGAAACCATCTGTAATAAACAGTGCTATACTTTATTAGATAACCAGTGAACAGAGTGGCAAAATGTCAAGTGGCAATAAAAGGGTGTTTGTCTATGTGCCCCTTAACAGGTTTAGAGTTGTATTTTTTGGTCAAATGAACACACTGACTTCAGATATCTCTGACTTGAAAGGCAGGGTATGATATGAACCTGCTTATAGCAACTGCCTGCAACCCAAAAAGCCATTGCAGTTTGTTCTAGAATCGTTGGCAATGAACCTATAGTAACTGAAAAGGGCACTGCGATTTTCCACATGTGAACTAGTTGGTTAACTTAACAACTATGAATTGTGTATATACTGTGACCCCTGCACTGTGCTAGAAGACCGAGATATATCAATGAATGAAACCACTACCCCTGCCCTTGAGGAGCTCACAGTCTAGCATACTGACACAGAAAACAACAAAAAAGTAAGCATAATAAATAAATAATGTACTATATCCTAAATCAGTTGGTAATAAAGAAAGAAAAAGCAGATCAGTGTATAGGTAATTAGAAGAAAGAGTGCAATTTTACATGGAATGGTCAGGGTAGGTCTCCCTGAGAAAGTCCCATTTGGAGTCTTCTTACTCCAGACAGAAGAGACAGGTGGAAAAAATTCTAAAATGAATAGCTGCCTGGCATGTTCAAGGAAGAGCAAGGCAGAGAAGAGTAGGAAAGGAGGACATTCAAAAAGAAACGGAGGGGCAGGACATGTGGAGCTTGTGAACAATTGTCAAGACTTCTAGTGTTTCATTGAATACGATACAGAAGTGTTACATGGTTTTCAGGCGTAGAATTGATGTGACGTTACCTATGCTTCCCAAGGATCACCAGGGCTGC
>PVJC01051295.1:0-11515 GCA_004026665.1 Murina feae
CGTCCCAGCAAGGCCGGCTGGACGCAGGTTTCCTATAATTGATGCTGTTCCTTTAAGGCAGCCTTTTACTAACGAATCCTCCTCTCTGCCTCACCTCGCAGCTTCTATAATGAAACAATTGTTACACTTAATTGTTGCAAATGTGCGTTTTTGCTTCAGGCCAAAGGCTAAGGAGCCAGCAAGCAGGTAGTTTCGCTCTGGCTCCTGCTGCAACGGACGCTGCCTAAACGTTTACTCAGGTCCGTGAGTGGCGGCCGCCATGTTGGCTGGGCTAATTTGCATACAGCCGTTCTGATTGGCTGTGGGCGTCCCGGAGAAACGATTAATTTTACTATTCCGTTTTTATTAGTTTAGATATGCCTACTATTTGCCTTCACTGAGTTTTAGATAAAATTAGTAAAAACAGAACATTCCCTGCCTGCATGGAATTTAGAGGTAAGAACATCTAATCTAATAAAAGAGTAATATGCAAATTAACCATCACTCCAAGACACGGAAGCCACTCTCACCAGCCAAGCCATGCCCCCAGCCAATCATAGCGGCTATATGCAAATTAACCCGGCCAAGCTGGCAGCCGGCAGCCACGGAGCTAAAGCAAACAGGAGGCTTCCATCAGGACAGCTGGGCCTCTCCTTAAGGCAACAATGTTTCAATTATAGAAGATAAATAAACCCCAGAAACCTGATTCCAGCCAGCCTCGCTGGGACATTGGATCAATGGGAGCTGTGGGCAGCCTGAAAATGTCCCTCAGCCCCTCACCCAGGCTGGCCAGGTACCCCAGTAGGGATCCGAACCCTGAAGGGGCTGTGGCCAGCCTGAAAATGGCCCTCAACCCCTCACCCGGGCTGGCCACACCTCCGTGGGGTGAGGGTCCCCTCTGAGGGCCTTGGCCAACCTGCAAACAGCCATCAGCCCCTCACCCAGGCTGGCCAGGCACACCAGCATGTGGACCTCCCCTGAGGGGTCCCAGACTGCAAGAGGGCACAGGCTAGTCTGAGGGACCCCTAAGTGCACAAATTTTTGTGCACCGGGCCCCTAGTGCTAAATAAACACAGTAGTATAAAATTGGACTGCCACCAGGCTCAAGTATTTTATGGTCCTATGAGAAGCCTGTATGGGAAGATTGACCTGCTAAAGGAGCTCAAGGAAGGATTCCCTGAGGATGCTGGAAGTTGCAGGAAGAGTGGAGTTAACTAAGTGAGGAGGAACAGGGAAAGCTACAGAGACAAACATAACAGCTATGCAAAGCTCCTGCAGCTAGAGGGAAAATGGTGAGTACAAGGAAGAGCAAAGTTCAGAGACTGCTGAGGGGTTTCTGTATACGTGGTCCTGTGAAATTAATAAGCATTTAGTCTCCAGAATATTTTGCTGGTTTTCATTATATCTTTTGTATTATCTAACATTTTTTTTTTTCTTACAACTGCTTATTTTAATGTTCTGTTCTTGTTTCTACCCATCACCATTAGGAAAGACAAGGTAAAAACTTAAAAAAGATCCTTGAGATCTGCTGGTGTTTGCCACTGAATTTTAAGTAAAGGTAATTCACCCACTGAACATTTTAAAAGAAAACCATAATAACATTATTCTCTCGATGCATAGGGTTGGATGTGTCCAGAGCCTGCATCAGAAAGGGAGGACTTGGTATATTTTGAACATAAGTCATTCTCTAAATTGTGCAAGGAGCATGATGGAGAGTTTACTGGCGAAGAAGAAAGCAGTGCGCATGCACTAGAACGGAAGAGTGACAACCCCCTAGATATAGCTGTAACCAGGCTGGCTGATTTGGAGCGGAACATTGAAAGAAGGTATCTGAAGAGCCCCTTAAGTACCACCATTCAGATCAAAGTGGATAATGTGGGCACAGTTACTGTCCCTGCTCCTGCACCATCCATTAGTGGTGATGGTGACGGGTAGGTTATTGAGATTAACTTGAAAAATTATTGTGCTTCTTTGCTAATTGGAGCCTATTTTCTATTGCCTGTTATCTATGTATCTTCTTGTATGTCTGTGATCCATATGGATCATGCCATTTGATCCATATGGATCATGCTATTTGCATGGTGCTTTGTAAAAACTTTTTTTGTTGTTGTTATGTGCATTGATAATCCTGCAAAGTAATCTTACATTTTTACCTGGTTGTGACTAAGCTTTGAGGCACGCAGCCACAGTCTGTGCACTACATCAGATTTAGTTGCTTAAACCTTATACTTATTGGCTGTTCCATGTTTTTGTCATTGCTTGGCTTTCAGTGTGATGATTGTTTCACATTCAGTAACCATAAATGTGGACATGACCTACTTAATTTTTCTATATTTCAATGCAGAATTGAAGAGGATATTGCTCCAGGGCTCAGGGTATGGAGAAGGGCACTCTCAGACGCTCGCAGTGCTGCACAGGTAGCTCTGTGCGTTCAGCAGTTACAGAAATCAATAGCATGGGAAAAATCAATTATGAAAGTTGTAAGTGTTTTCATTTAAGAAATACTATAGCTCATTTACTTTGTCCTATTTTTTCCAATCTTCAGATCTTTCTTAATTATATATTACCTATTGTCAAAATAATGTTTGCTGTACTTGATCGTTTGCTTATTTTTATTCTGCATAGTTTGACTCTTCCTTATTTTGAGCTTTCTGAAGGAACCTACCAAATGTATTCTTTTGATTTTGATTTTGATTATCTCTCTGCTGAATGTTGTTTATAACTCTGGCTGAAGTTGTCTTCTATATTCTATCAACATAATAGTTGTTAATCTAAATATTTGAAGATCCTTTCACTCTTGTAAATATTCCAGTGGGTAACATCACCTGCTACCTACATGTACTGCATTCCTAAAATGTCTTTCTATTTCTATCAGTTTTCATATTTTAATCCTAAGAAATACTTAGAGAAGTAAATATAGGCAGAGAAGTCTTCCTTCGTGCACTGATATGTATTTGGTCTCTGATATAGATGACTTGAAGAATAGATCTTTTTTATAAAAAATATGTATATTTTATTGATTTTAGAGAGGGAGAGAGAGATAGTGGCCTCTGATTTGTACCAGGCACCAAATGCTATGTGTTCAAAATAAAAGCTATATTTCATACATTTTCCAGAAAGATATCATTTTAAATCATTTACATGTCCCTTTTCCCTCTTATATATCATATATAGAAATATCTATTATATGTAGACTTTTACTAATTCCCTTAACATTTGCTTGTGAATTACATGTTTGCTTTAAAATTCAAATATATGAGATTTGGTGTCAAGAATGACTAGGTATTTACTTAAAACAATTATTTCCCAAAGAAAAGAAATGATCCTTAAATAATTTACCATTCTTCATTTTTACCTCTACACTTAGACTACTTAAGGCCTTATTCATTCTTTACAAATAAATTTGTTTTCTTCTGTGGTTTTTCACTTCTTCCTAAAATGTCCATGGAATAATGAATCTGTAGTTTTCACGATATTCTCCAATTTGGGTCTTTTCCAACCCAGATTATAATGTACCATAAATTTTAATGCATTGTTAAGTTCATCTGCTAGCATTTTTGCTAGGTAAAATTTTTTCTTCTGAAAATTAGCATTAAAATCAGTTTTAACGTCATGTACTCAAATATATTTGGTGAAATCTTAGGCTATAATGAATTAAAGATTGAATTACTACATCAAAATGAATTTCGTATAGTGTTTTTTTTCAGTCTGTTCCAAAACTGTCATCCTGATGTGGTCAGTTTTGTTATAACCTATACACAGAAACCCAAAACTTGTACCAAAATCTGCCTTTATGTTAGTATACTTACTTTCTGCTGTCTAAAGCTTTATTTCAGTTTTTGCAAATTCATAAACCTTTACCATATATTAACATACATTTATTATTATATAACTCCATCTCTAATGATCTTCATTTCTTTTTTTAATGCTTAACAATACATTATTTGCTACAAAATTACCTTAAATTGAAGGCAGAATCTCATATTCAAAGATTAATAAGTACTTTGTAACCTTTAATTAGAAATGTAACAGTACCTATAATAATCTTCATAATAAGTCATAACAAAATGTTAAAGTGCTTTATATCTTTAGATATACCTTCTTTGCCAGAGACAAAGCTTACCAGGATGGAAGAAGCTGTTGTAATTTATCTCCAGATAATCCTGCCCACAGTTATTGTTAATATTAAACAAAAGGCAATGTCTGCTCTATTTTACTTTAGGAGCAAAGGAGTTAAAACCAAATATTAATACACTTTTTCTAATATATTGTGAGCAGTTACTATAATTTTTTGAAAGTGTTAGGAGCTTAATATCTGTCACGCTTTCTTAATATTTGCCAGAAAAAAATATTTTTAAATCATAAATGTGAGATGTGAAACAGACTTTATGGTGTTTTTAGTTATCTATTGTAGAAAATAGTGAGAATTTACTTAATGCATTAATCTGATTTTTAAATTTTATTACAGTGATTTAAATATAACCTTCCAAATGTTACTTCTCAATGAATATTTTTACAATAGAAGTTTTAAAAATGTAACTCAAAGTTGGAAAAATAGCTCCCTTTTTAGGTATTAAAAAATATGGTATTAGGGAAGGTCATAAAATAAACACTGTTGCAGCATTAAACTACTGCTTTTGCTCCTAGTACACATGCAATTTTAGTATTATATATATACTAGGAGCCCAGTGCACAATATATTGTGCACTTGGGGGGGTCCCTCAGCCTGGCCTGTACCCGCCCAACCTACGGCCCGCCACCCGCCCATCGTGCCCCGCCCACCTCACACACACCACCCGCCCATCGCGCCTGCCCATTCCACACACCCCGGCCCCTCACCTGCCCCGCACACCCCACACACCCTGCTGCCTGCACTGCACCCGCCTCCACGGTTGTGCTGCTGGCCTCCATCTTGGCTGAGTTAATTTGCATTCAGCCACTCTGATTGGCTGGTGGGCGTGGCTTAGGCGTCCCATAGAAACGGTCAATTTCAATATTACTCTTTTATTATACTAGATATTACATATATAGGGTGTGCCAAAAAATTGTATACACACTTAACAGCTAATAGCTTAATTGATGTTTCTTTCTTTTCAGATTTAACCCTTTGGAATTAATAATTATTCAAAGTATGCATGCATTTTTTGGGGGACACACTATATTTGATATTTGTTAAGTTGAATAATCTATGTCTGCCATTTTGATAAGATTCTTAAGCTGTCATTGATGTATATTTTGAGTTAAATAAGACTATTTTAGTCTTTCCCAAATTGATTAATTGTATTGAGAATAAAAAATGAAGCTTGAACAGTTAAGCTACTTTCTTTTCAGGAGTACATAAATACATAATTATACATCAGTATAAATGAGTTACAGTTTAAATGTTTTCATTTTAAATATATTGGTTGTAGGACATTTTCTACTATGATGGGATATAAGCTAAATGTCAAAATATTTGTTAGTACTTACATTTTTTAAAGTCATCTTAAAAGTTTTACTTGTCTAACTTTCCTTTTCCTTTGTGAAACTTGTTATACAGACTATGTATGCATGGGGGGGGGGGAGTCTTTTTATATATGTTAAAGTTCTTAATGGTATTAGAAACTTTTTTAACAGAAAAAATAATTTATTTTTAGTTCTATAAAAACAATCATGACCTCTTAAATTCTTTGATTTATTGTATGATTGTTTTCCCCTAAGAAATCATTTTGTAGGATACATTTTTTACATTTGTGACACATGTTTGATTTGGATTGATTTCCAAAGTTTCCTAATTTGGACACATTTTTTAATCAATCAAAAAAAATTTTTTTATTATATATACTAGAGGCCTGTGCACCTGTGAGGTCCCTCAGCCTGGCCTGTGCCCTCTCGCAATCTGGGACCCTTCAGGGGATGTCGAGCTACTGGTTTTGGCCTGATCCCCATAGACCAGGCCGAGGGTCCCCAGGTGCACAAATCTGTGCACTGGGTCTCTAGTATGCATGTAAGATCTTTGGTTAATCTCTTCCCGTCCTCACCCCTCACCCCTTCCCTCTGAGATTCATTACTCTGTTCCATGTTTCCTGTGCATTGAGCATCTACCCCCTGGTGGTCAGTGCATGTCATAGCTAATGGGTGAATGGTTATTTGGTTGCTTAGGCTTTTATATATAGAGAGTAGGTATAATTCTGATACTAATGCTAACCTAATTTTGTTCTTAAAAATTAACTCTTATTTCTTTCTCAGGATATCATGAGGATGCTAAGATAAGCAAAAGATGAAATATATTAAAAAATTAAAACATCACGTATTATTGCTTTGAACATCATGTTCATTGCTTTATGTGCTCTGATGTCATGTTAATTATTTCATATGTTAATGTGTACATGCTTCTGAAGTGTGTGCAGGCACTCGACCTCTAGCTTTGTTCTTTGCAGTGTACCTGAAATGTGCATTTACCCCAATTGAACTGCTCACCCGTCATGTGGTCCATATCTGTGTAACGAGAGATACATAGATGTGTATGGCTACTATTTATTTGTTAGCAAGCGGAATGTTCATTACTAATGTAAACTAGGAATGACGGTTTGTTTAATATCCCAGTAAGCATTATTCATAGCAGAGTGCTAATTTTCGATGCTTTTCTATATATTATAGTACTGTCAAATCTGTCGAAAGGGAGATAATGAAGAACTGCTTCTCCTCTGTGACGGCTGTGACAAAGGCTGTCACACCTACTGCCATAGACCCAAAATTACAACTATACCAGATGGGGACTGGTTTTGTCCAGCTTGCATTGCTAAGGTAAGACCAATAAAAACGAAAACTTTTTTTAAATTGAGGTAACACTGGTTAATAATGTTTTATAAGTTTCAAGTGTGTAACGTTATGATTCAACCAGAGGCCCAGTGCATGAAAATAGCGCATGGGGGGAGGGTCCCTCAGCCCCACCTGCACCCTCTCGCAACCTGGGACCCCTCAGGGGATGTCCTACTGCTGGTTTAGAGGTTAGAAGAAAACCCTGTGAGAAAAAAACAAAACAAAACAGAGGCCACTCCAGCAAGGAAGTAGGGTTAACTTTCTGCATGAAGATTTGCCAGGCCAGAAAAGAGGGGAGGGAGAGGAAGGGGAGTGTGTGTGTGTGTGTGTGTGTGTGTGAGAGAGAGAGAGAGAGAGAGAGAGAGAGAGAGAGAGAGAGAGAGAGAGCGCGCCCAAGACTGCAGGCTCTTTTGTTCTAATGCACAAAACTTTGCTTTCCCCACGTCTATCGCATGTCTAGACACAAGTCATAGTGTACTTCAAGCAGCATGTGTTACGGAAGGAGAAGCAGCCTTAAAGCAAAGGGTGGGGTGTCAGAAGTGAGTAACTCCTCTCACCCCCTCAGCTGAACTCCTCGGCGCCTGCCTCTTTGCAAATCCACATTTGTCTCTTGGCGCCTGGGAGGTTAGGGAGCGCTGCATTATCCTGGGAGGGGAAGGTCATGGGACTGTACCCGTGGTCTCCGCCCCAAGTTTCATTTCCTCACCCTCCCAAGTCACTTTCCAACCCACCACTGATCCAGTTAATAGGGTGAGAGGTCTGGGGGCCAGGTGGGCCAGCTCCGAGGTCCCTGTGTCCACACCCTATCCCCTCCAGCTTCCTGCTGCGGCAGCAGTTCAGAGTGTTCCATCCCACTGTGCACCAGACTCGATCTGACTGCGTGCAAGGAGAGATTGGGTGGCTCCCTGGCAGGCGGCCCCCGTGACTAGCACCTTTGAATTTTGAACCCCCAGGGGGAAAGAAAAGCCTCCCCAGAAAGAGGTTTTTCAAAAGCCGTCAGGGACCCAGAGTTTGGCAGCTAGGGCCTTCCTTACCCCGGCTGCTGGCAGCTGGTCCCACCCCCCTACCCACTCCCACCTTGGCCTGGCACTGCCAGCGTCCACTGCCACCCACCCCTGGTTTCCTATTCCCCATCAGGCGATGAGCACCTGCCAGTTGAGGGACCAGGAGGGACCAGGAGGTTTGCCAGCAGGCCCTGATCAGGTGATGGGGTGGTCAGCGTGTGTCACAGCAACTGGTTGTTTTAGCTGTTTGGTAGTTTAGCCTTAACGATCACTTAGGCTTTTATATAGAGAGATATTTGTGTGCACCAAAAGTCTAGTTTCCCTCTGTCACCATATATTTGTCTCCTTTTATCCATTTTTCCCTCCTCTCCATTCCCCATCCCTTCTGGTAACCACCAATATGTTGTCTGTATCTATGAGTTTATATTAATTGCAGAGTTTTATTGGAATTTTTTGAGATATAATTGATAGTATAATTCTTTTTTTAAATATATTTTATTGATATTTTACAAAGAGGAAAGGAGAGGGATAGAGAGTTAGAAACATTGATGAGAGAGAAACATACATCAGCTGCTTCCTGCACACTCCCCACTGGTGATGTGCCCACAACTAAGGTAGATGCCCTTGACCAGAATCGAACCTGGGACCTTTGCATCCACAGGCTGATGTTCTATCTACTGAGCCAAACTGGTCAAGGCTCTCTCTTAGTTTTTTTTTTTTTAAGAGAATTTTAATTAATTTATTTATTTTTTATATTTTTTATTGATTTTTCACAGAGAGGGAGAGGGATAGAGAGCTAGAAACATCGATGAGAGAGAAACATCAATCAGCTGCCTCCCACACACTCCCTACTGGAGACGTGCCCACAACCAAGGTACATGCCCTAGACCAGACTCAAACCTGGGACCTTTCAATCCTCAGGCCGATGCTCTATCCACTGAGCCAAACCGGTTAGGGTGAGGCTCTCTCTTACTATTGATGTTTCTGTCTCTCTCTTCCTCTCCCTTCCTCTCTGAAATCAATAAAAATATATTTAAGCCTAACCGGTTTGGCTCAGTGGATAGAGCGTCAGCCTGCGGACTGAAAGGTCCCAGGTTCGAGTCCAGTCAAGGGCATGCACTTTGGTTGCAGGCACATCCTCGGTAGGAAGTGTGCAGGAGGCAGCTGATCAATGTTTCTCTCTCATTGGTGTTTCTAACTCTCTAGCCCTCTCCCTTCCTCTCTGTAAAATATCAACAAAATATAATTTTTTAAAAAAGAAAACTAAACAAAACCCTTTTTGAAGCCTCACTTCCTTGGTCCATTTCCCCAGTTCTTTCCTTTCCTTTATAATAAAACTTCTAGTGTTTTCTGTCCTGGTTCTCTCCAATGTCTCTCCTTCAATTCAGTCTTGAATCCACTCCAGTCAGATTTTCACCTCCACAGCTTCTCCAGAATTGTTGTATCACAACACAAATAACATCCCCATTGCTCAACGCCACGGGCAGTGCTTAGGCCTCCTCACCCTATCAGGTATGGTTGCTAGAGAGGAATACTCCTTCCTTTTTGAAACCCTGCTCTCACTTGGCTTCCAGGAACCCATATTCACCTGGTTTTCTTCTTGCCTTTCTCCTTTTCAGTCTCTTTTGCTGGTTTTCTCACCTTCCTGATGTATCAGCATTAGAGTGCTTTCTTAGCTTCAGGTTATCATTTGTAAAAAGGGACAGTATCTGCTTTATGGAAATTTGTGAGGACCAAATATGGTCATGGATGTGAAAATTTTAATAACTTCAAAAGTCTGCAACATGATTATGTTAAACTGTATTTTTCAAAATAACAGAGGGTCCCACATGGCCTCATTTTCACTACTAATGGAAATGGCATTTTTTAATTTCTTATTACTTGATCATTTTTATTATATACTAGAGGCCTGGTGCATGAATTCATGCACGGGTAGAGTTCCTTGGCCTGGTCAGAGATTGGGGCTGCTCAGGGCCAGCTGGTGCGGGGGAGGGACTGCGGGAGGCTGGCCAGCCAGCTTGGGGGAGGGACCGAGGGAGGTTGGCTGTGGGAGTACACTGACCACCAGAAGGCAGCTCCTGTGTTGAGCATATGGTAGTCAGTGCGGGTCATAGCGACCAGTTAACCAGTTATTCAGTTGACCAGTCATTTGGTCAACCGGTCTCAACAGTTGCTTAGCCTTTTATATATATATAGTTAAATGTAACCCAGTGGTTATCTTCACTGGTTGTACATAAACTATTTTTTCATTTTATAATTGTCAAGTTATAGTTTCTCTATATTATATGAATTATTAACAAGTCACTGTTTTAAGAGTTGGAGATATCATCTGATAAGCTATAGGAGGTTTTGCCTTCAATAAATATGTTTAAATTAGAATTTTGATTATCTATCACCAAAGGAGTAGACTAGGAGACAGAAGTTTTATGATAAGTAAATGCAGCTTTCTAAGCCACTGCTTTTTTTGTTTTTTAAATATAGTGAATTAGATGTTGATTTTACACCAATAAAAAATATTATGAGCATTTAATTTTGATATAAGGATTTTAAATTAAGGTTTTAAAATATCTTTCCAGTAATTCATTGTTACTTACAAATATTTATACTGTACTCTCAAATGGCTATTTCTTCATGCATCATTGTGATTAAGTATTTTTACTCCATGTGTATGTGTGTATATGCCAATATGTACACAGACGCTTTATTGTACTTGTAATCACAGAACCACAGAATCAAATAGATGTGTGTAAACATATATATATTGATATACACTCATGAACACACACACACAAAAGTTTCAAATTGCATTGCCTACGAAAGCCAGGCAAATGACACAAAAGATCTGGGACTGTGGCACCAGGAAGGCCATGCCCTCATTTAAATAGGACAGTACCATTCAGCCCCAGCCAATTGTTATCATATAGACCTGTGTGCAGAATCTACCAGTATTTCAGGACTAAGGATTTTTATGCATGTCTGCCCAAATGTTAAATGTTGGCTACAAATTCAGAATTTCCGCAAGCATTATAAGAGCCAAACAACAACACATGGGCTGTTTACAGCCTACGAGCCACCAGTTCACAACTTCTGATGTATGAATAGACAAGCATAATAGAAATGTGCTCTTGAGTGTGTAATTCAATAGGTTCGGCTTAAGACAGACTGAAGTTCCTTTTTGTTTTTGTTTGTTTGTTTGTTTTTTTAATTTATCTTTATTGTTCAGATTATTACAGTTGTTCCTCTTTTTTCCCCCATAGCTCCCCTCCTCCCATTTCCCACCCCAACCTCTGTCCTTGCCCCCCCACTGTCCTCATCCATAGGTGTACAATTGTCCATTCTCTTCACGCACCCCCAACACCCTTAACCCCCGAAAATTGTCAGTCCACTCCCTTTCTGTGCCTCTGATTCTATTCTATTCACCAGTTTATTCTGTTCATGAGATTTTTTATTCACTTTATTCTTAGATTCACTCGTTGATATATATTTGTTGTTCATAATTTTTACTTTCCTTTTTCTTCTTCCTCATTCTCAGAGGATACCTTTCAGCATTTCATATAATACTGGTTGGGTGGTGATGAACTCTTTTAGCTTTTCCTTGTCTGTGAAGCTCTTTATCTGACCCTCAATTCTGAACGATAGCTTTGCTGGGTAAAGTAATTTTGGCTGTAGGTTCTTGCTATTCATCACTTTGAATATTTCTTGCCACTCCCTTCTGGCCTGCAAAGTTTCTG
>PVJC01051296.1:0-11509 GCA_004026665.1 Murina feae
ACCAATGGACACAGATAGTAGGGGGGGAAGGGCATGTGCTGGGGGGTGGGAGTGGCTGGGGAGAGGTCAATGGGGGAAAAGGAGATATATGTAATACTTTAAACAATAAAGCATTTAACTTTGAAAAACTTAACCAATACACCCAAAGGGCTTAGAACAGTGCTTAATATATAGCAAGTATATAATAAACATTAGCTTATTATCTCTACCCTGGACAACTGCATCTATTTATTAATTGGTTTACTTGTGTTAGCTCTTAACTCCTCCTCATGAGCCCCTCTTCTCACACTCACTGGAGTGACTCGGTGAGTATAAGTCATCAATTGTGATATGTTGCGCCTCTGTAGGTAATATCGTTTAATCGTTCACATCAACTTCAGGATAAAATCTAAGCTTTTTGGCCCATGAGACCCTCTGTAGTCCAGTCTCAACCTACTTCTTCAGTTTATTTTCTGGATTTCCCCAGGAAGGGCTCCGTAACCCCCACTATCCTCTGGATCTCTACATTATATGACGAGATTAACTCATTACAGATCTGATATCCTCACTAGATTCAAACTCTTTTATAACCCAGAAAAAATCTTATTCACCTCTGCAAAAGGTAAGCCTTTGAAATATATCCATACACCGAACTGACCACTTCTCACCACCTCCACCCACTGCTATTACCCAAGTACGGCCACCATCACTCCTCATCTGGACTAATACAATAGCCTGTGGTCTCCCTGCATCCATTCTTATTCCTCGATGGTGTAGCCAACCCCCAGCAGTCAGCTAAGCCTTCTATTCTAACATGTAATCAGACCATGTCACTTTTCTACTCAAAACCCTCTGATGGCATTTTAGCTCAGGGTAAAAGCCACAGTCTGCACACTGGTTTACAAACCCCAGCTGACCTGGCCTCCTGCTCCCTCTCTGACCTCATCCCTCACCACTCTGCTGTAGCACAATGGTCTCCGTGCTCACCCTCGAGCATTCAGAGCAGGCCGCTACCGAGAACCTCTGTCTGTCACTCCTAAGCTGGAAGTAAAGGCCCTCCTTCATGGCCACCTCCCTCCTTTCCATCCAGCTTCTGCTCAAATGTTTCTGGTTAGCCTACTAACAACCCCACTATCACCTCATTCCCTCTGTCTTTCCTCAGAATGTTTCCTTTTCACAGCACCAAACATACTACAACTTCATGAGAAATTTGGGATGCAGCCCTTCACTGAGCCCCCACATCTGGAGCATAAGCTCCAGGGTGTACAGGAACTTTTGTCTACTTTGTTCACTGCTATGTTCCTAGGGCTAGACTATAGTGCATGTCAATTTACAGGGCTCTAAAAACCCTAGCGTAGGACCTGAGAATTAATCATATCTTAGAATTTCTATAAATGTCTCATAAGCGACAGTCCCATTTAGTTTTCCCAAAGCAAATAAGTGAACTCTGGGCTCATTACAAATGAATATTAAGTATCCTAGGCAACCATTACTTTAGAGATTGGCCATTTTTCATTCAGTTTTTTCCCCTATAGATGACAGTCTAGGTCACTCCCCAGGCCACACCCATATTAGTATAGGTGCTAGCCCAGGGGAAGGGAATCTACAAAGGATAGCAGAGGACAAGAAGTGATGAACATCGGTGTGGCCTCACAACTAGATGTGGCTGTGGGGACTAGCAGTCACACTAACCTAACTTTCCCTCTTGCAGCTCTCCCATGCAGAGACCAGCCATTCCCTAGGGGATCCATGCAGACCCGGGGGGGACTGCCAGGGATACTGTGATGTGCAGCCCAGGTCTCCTCTCAGGAATGACTCTCAGCCACTTCTTCCTTGGGAATTCCCTTTAGGCAAAGAGTGCTATCTCATTCAGGGTCATGCCCTCTCCTCAAAGGCAGCCAGCTTCCAAAGACTGGCAATGAGAGGGGCAAGGCCCTGTTCCCCAGGGAAGGACAACCTGAAAGGTCATCACAGATCCAAAGCTCCCTATGGACTTAGGTGAGGTGTTTGCTGTGATTTGGAAGCAATTTAATTCCTCCATCTGCCCAATTCTACTTCCTATATCGTTTCACAGAGGTTGCTCATGAACTCATGCCTCAAAAAACTGCTGGCATGAGAATCTATGTCTCTGAGGCTTTTTCCTAGAAAACCTTAGACTCAGTCCAAGAATGAACTGGGGATAATCACCTGAAAAGGCCATTTCCATTACCAAGTGTATAAGACTGTAAACCGTAAATGAAATATCATAGAGGAAATGGGAAATATGTATATTGCATGGCTTTTTCATTGCATTTCACTCAGAATTCTGGATAGTGATAAACAGTAGTTAGAAGAGATTTTGGGAATGTTACAGGTACTATAAGCAAGCAGCTTTGAGACCAAAATGTCAAATACACTTGAATATTAGTAATTATTACATATAACAGGAAAGGATTATGGGAAATAAACGGAAATACATTTGCCATTCTCCTTAAAGTTCAGGTAAATTCCAGTTCATTAGTATTATCTTGGCATTATAAAAAATTGTGAAACAGCTTAAAATAGCTAAACTGGCTGGAATCAAATCTGTCCTTTAAAGTATAATCATAACATTGATATTCTGATGCTAAGTTTCTTTCAGTGTCTTTAAAATAGAGTTTTATGAACTGGATCACAATGTGTTAATGGAAGTGTCCAATAATCATCATGCTATCTATTATTGCTCATTTTGAAAGCAATGAAATGATATAATTATTGTAGCTTCATTTAACTGGTAGAAACAGTCTGCGAACAGTTTAATTCCTCTTTAGAATGAGGATAAAGTAAAAAAAAAAAAAAATACTATATGAAGACTATCTAAACTTTAAAATCATGTTGCCAACAATACCCAACATTCACCTGAGATGAATGGAAGAATTAATTTATTTGCTTTGGAAAAACAAAGAGGGTTATTGCTTGGGAGATATAGCTGTTAAAAGTACTTTGGTTCTTCAAAAAATATAAAGAATTCTATAGTGTCTTAACCTGGAGTTTGTAGTGTTATAACTCTCTAAATTACAGGCACAACTTTGTGTGCACATTTCTGAGGAGAGAGCGGGTGTAGCTTTCACCAGATTCTCAGTGAGGTCATGTCCCTTATAATCTTAGCGATCACTGTCCCAAATGCTTACATTTTCTCTTAGAGATAGGGCCTTTCGTATATTTATAACAGTCTTACTGTATTTGACATATAATAAGCTGCACATATTTAAGTATACATTTTGGTAAGTTTTGACATATGTGCACACATTAGTGAAACTGACACCACATGCAAGATAATAAACATGTTCATCACATCCAAACATTTCCTCATGCCCTTCGTCACTCCCCCTGTCTTCTCTCCCTGCCCTTCTCCAGAAAATAACTGTCACTATAGATTAATTCACACTTTTCTAAAATTTTATACAAATAGAATCATATATAGTGTATACTCATTTTGTCTGGCTTTTCTCACACATCATAATAACTTTGAAATATGCCTATGTTGTAGCATTTGTCAATAATTCATTCCTGTTTACTGCTAAGTAGCATTCCATTGTATGGATGTACTACAGTTTGTTTATATAGTGAACTCAACTCTTGATGGATGTTTGGGTTGTTTCAAGGTTTGCTGTTACGAATAAAGCTTTTACAAGTCTTTGTGTACACTTGGGTAGATACCTAGGATTAGAATGGCTGGATCATATGGTAGATGAATGTTTAACTTAAGAAAAATTGCCGAAATGTCTTCTAGGGTTACTGTACCATTTTTTTCTCCCACCAGCACTGTCAGAAGAGTTTCAGTTTCTTATATACTTGCCAACACTTGGTATAACCAGTCATTTAAATCTTAGCCATTCTAATTAATGTGTAGTGGTATCTCACTGTAGTTTCAATTTGCATTTCCCTAATAGTGCATTTTTCCATGTGCATATTTTGGTAGAGTATTTTAATGGCTAACTTCTGACTAAAAAAAAGTAAAAGGGTATTGGAAATGTGAATCAAAAGAGTATATGAAAGTATTAAGGATTTCCATGAATACAAGTGTTTTCTTTTGAATTAAGTAGGCTTTTTCTAATAAGACCCAAATGCCTTTGTTAAGGAACCACAGGTATTTCTTCGTTCTAGAGGTAAGCTGTTCGGAGGGTGCCTATCAGATCTTCCAGCCCATCTAGTAAATCACACACACACATACACACACACATGCACAGCTTCTGCCCATATCTTAGAAAATCACGATCTTAAATATAATATTACATGCAATAAACAATATTTCAAAAAATGATTTAAAGTATAACAATATTATCAAAACTGTACTAACATAGTATGATATCACAAAAGTTGTAGGAAATATTAAAATTCTGCAAATAACAGGATTACTCCTATTGTACCCTGCAATATCTTTTTCCCTGGCTCTATTTTTGTTAGCCATTATCAGAAATTATTTCAAAGAATGGCAGGGGAACTAAGACAGCCTGCAGTGAGGATGTCTAAGGACTGGTGGGAAAACCAATGATTCTGCTTAAAAACAGCAACCCCGAGCGATCTGGGGAACCACTGTTGTAATTTTTGCTTTGGCTCTTGCAATGATATTGGAATTTCTGAATGAAAGATGACCAAACATGCAAAAATGCTATGTATTTATAAGGGGTCAGATATCACAAGTGCCTCCCAAGTGCGTGAAACATCATAAAACTATTTGAATTTCAGATTTCTAGTCCCTCCCTAATCAATAGAGAAGATACCAACTTGCTGTCTTTCAGCCTTAGACACTTGAGCACAACAAATGGAGTTTGGCTATAACAGGTAGCAGGTAAAGAGTAAGTGGAATAGAGTCACACTGACTTGGGGAAGAAAAAACTGAAGGAGACACACAAAACCCTTCTGGCAAGGGAAGAGGTAGAAAAGGAAGGCCGTGAGGTCATCATGAGACACAGTAGTTTGCTATCTGAGTAAACAGGGTGGCCCATTATCTTAGAGAAAGGAGTCATTCGTAGGAGACCGTGGAGAAGGGGCTCAGCCCTGTGCAGTAATGAGATGGAGAACTGAGAGGAGTCATAAGCAATCAGACTACAGAAGAGAAGCCAGAAGAGAGATGCTGATTCAGGGATGATCATCAGTAATGCTCTGATGAATAAAAACCAGAAGAACGTTTGACAGCCACGAGAAGGGCAAACAAGACTTAGGGCTGTACGAGTAGCCTCAGAGAGAACAAGTCAGTGCTGCTTATTCCCATGCTATTTAAGGCAGCAAGATCTCATTAACGCTGGGCATATCCGCCTTCTCCTATCCATTGGGAAGAATCGAATTAAAAGCTGTGAGTTGCAGCTGACGCCGATTCCTGGCTCAAAAGACTGTGCACAAGCCAAGACAATGCACTTCCCAGCCCCATTGTAGAGCCCTCTGTGCCTCCCCCTTTCCCAGGCTTATCCTAATCCCATACTGGCAGGGTGTTAAGAAGAGGATTAACAGATTTAGATTAGCCAACTGTGAGAAGAGCGAGGATGGATAGACTCTTTTTAAACTGGGTGATAACATCTCTCCTTTTCATAAAAGCCTCGATGGAGGCAGACTTAACTATGGAAGGTTGTAGAGTATTTGTGAGAAAAATAAAGACATGCTAATCCGGAGACAAAAGGCAAATAATATTTCTCTTTGTACAAATGGCAAGTAATGTTTCTCTTTTCCATTGATGTATGTTATTCACGTGTGTCCAATCCTTTAAGAAAGCAGATCATTAAGGAGATGAGCCCTGAAATCCTAATCAGACCCAGCTGCCTGCGATCCCGATGTGTTCCCAATCAAAGGCCATTATGCACTAAGCCACCCCAGAACAGTGAAGCGCCCAAGTAACCCCCAAATAATGATGTCTCTCCGTGTTCCTTAATTGCACTGATTGCTCATGACCACTGGTTGAGCAAGTCCTGGAGTTTACAGTTTCTCAATCTGACGGAAGAATTCTACAAACTGGAATAATGAAACAGTTCTGAAGACATAAACTGTTATTAATGATTAACAATAACTCTGAGACTTAACATGCCTTTACATGTATCCGTGTGTAATCCCTGCAGCCACACTACCAGGACAGAACTAGCATTTGCCCCATTTCACGGAGGAAATAGAGGCACAGAGAGATGAAGCCCCTTGCCCCTGGCCACACAACCAGGCAGGGCCTGAGGTGGACTGTAAACATAAGCACAGTGCAACGGCCTCTCAGATATCTACCCTCTTCACACAGACGGTTACTGTTTTAAGGCAGGTACTTAAGATGATGATCAGGACTCAAGAGGCAGCACCAGTGCCCCTCATGTCTGGGGTTCCCTCCCCTACAGTGAAGAGCAGGTGCCAGGGGGGCCTCCATCTCATCGAAAGCTAATTTTGCTCCTGCGAAGCAGTCACGAGGCTTCTGTGAACATCTCCTTGGGGACCTGAATAGTGAATGAACCCAGAGGAAGGGAAACTCACATCAAACAGTCCTCGTGTTCTCCGGCATGACCATTTTAGAAAGAATTGGGGCTAATTCCTCCCAACGTAAGTACCATCGTCTTTTTAATTTAGTGCCTTTCAGGCAAGGTTTTAAAAACTCCTACCACTCAAACACTTGACTGCTAGCCCCAGTCAAAGCTGCACAAAAGTAAAGCTGCTTTGAGGATTATTTTATTGTTGATGCTTCTACGTGGTTTTTTTTCCCTGCTTTAAGGAAAAACAACAATAATACTTTTTTCCTCAGGTGAAGCCTTCATCTTGTTAATATAAGGATGGGGGAAAGAGTCACTGGAATAGAAGGTGGTGACAAAACTGATTCAGTTTACATTAAATAATTTTAGAAATTCACATGTAAATCTCCGAGAGATCTTGAGTATGTTTAAAACCTAAAACTAACAACAACCCCAAACCCTACTGTATTTGGGTATATTCAGAAAAATGCCCCCAGCAGGTAAAGGGTAAGATAGGAAGCTGAGCTGCTGGCAGATACTTTACGCTTTGTGGGAAGGGCAGCCACAATGACAGACCGGGAGCAATCGGGAGCAATCGATGCCCTGTGGTTTTAATTAAGATCAGTGCTGAAGACCATCCTCAGACCACAACCCTCAGCGCTCACAGACCAAGGGTGAGGGCTCTCCCACACTGACTTTATGAGCTGGTACAGCTGAGACCAGGCAAGAGGGGGATCAAGGAGTGTGATTAATACCCGTCATTCTTCATCACCTGCTTCCGAGCTTCAAACCCACTTCTATTCACCATAAGGAACCACCACCTGGATCATCCTCTAGGCAATAAAGCTAGTCATTCACCCAAACAAGGAATAACAACACTGTGGCAAACGTGGGTCCATACACGTGGTTTCAAGAATCCAATGCTTGGTAATAACACTGGGGAATTGATCCTTACGCTGACTCATCCGTCAATGGGCCTCACTAAACAGCTATTATCAGGTGCAATTCCCTTTGCTACCCAGTGCTTTCCTATCCTCTGTCCCCCCAAAAGCAACAGTACCTGGTTCAGGGAATTCATTTGATTTTTATGCAAGAAGAAGAAAGTAAAAATGGAGATGCTAAATATTCAGCCAGTGCTGGAAGAGAGGCAATGAACTTAACACATGAGAGGTCCCTGGTGAGGGTGGCCAGGCAGCACTGGGTGACGAAGTTGATGGACCGACTTGAAGATTTGTACTTTAGGTGCAGAATATTCATTCAAGAAATTTCAAAAGGATATTGTTTGTAAGATTTCATCCCTCAGAATATATCGAGAAACAGGGATGTTTTTCTAGAAGAGCAAAAATGTAATGGTCCCTTGGTGAAATAAAATGTCATTTGTAGCGCAGACATTACAGAAGGAATTTTTTTTTAACTGCAAGAAATACTAAGTAAAAAAAACAACAATACAAAATAACACATCAATCACCCAGGAGAAGCAGAGCTAAACAAATAGGGTGTTAAGCAACAGGAAATCATGATCAGAGTTGTCCACCCAGATGCTTAACTGAACTTATTTTTAAACACAGTGAAGGTAGATTAAAATGTCCAGTTGTCATGAGAATAGAATGTAATGTGAGCTGTACTACCAGGGCTCACTGAACAGAAGCACTGGGTTTAAGAGCAAATTAGAAACCAACTAAGTGATTATCAGAAACTAAAATAAAAATCTGCCTCTGTCTGAATAAGGTAAGAACGTGACCAAGGACCAGGTGGGGGATGACAGTGCTCTGTCTTCACCTGATCAAATATGCAGCTGCTTGGGAGAACGAGAGGCGGAGACCCCAGTGGCCTGGCACATGGGATGCAGGCGCTCCTAAGACAATGAGGGGCTCTGATCACAACAACCAAATGACATGTTGGCAAAACTATGCAGAGGATTTATGTCTGATGGGCTGGAGGGCAATCAAATATATATGTTTTCCATTTCCAAAGAGTTAATCTGCCATATGCCCACAGTGTGCTGTTCAGATGTACGTTCACTTCTTAAGTCAGTAGGATGCGAAATTTGGCGCTGCTCTGGATGAGATATTGGCATTAGGCTTTTAATGAGAAATGGTGAGATAAAAATGATGAATTCATTCTTGCCTGGGTAATGTAGTAAAAAACGATTACATTTTAGCTTCTGGTTTCTGAGACATAATTCTGGAAGACGGAAGCCTCTGGAATGCCCATCCTGCTTAATCTCCATAAATCTGAACAGTGCAAATACAGACCCTGGATTTTTGCAAACACAAGCCAGTGATTTGATTAAAACCAACAAAATCCAATAGCAAAAAGGACTTCGTACATTTTTATAGTATGTAAAATGGTATGTTTTAAGTTAATTGGATCATTCAACAAATATTTATTGAGTAATTACTAAGCACTCAATAGTATTCTAGTCTTCTATTCTGTGTTCCAGGACACACCAGTCTACAGATAAGACAAAAAGCCCTGTGTGCATGCAGTTTAGTCCATGAGTAAACTCCTTCAACAAAGCCACTGAACAAGCATTTTCCAGAAATTACACTTACCAGGCACTAGTACCACACTGCTCAGTGTCCTAAGTAACATGCACTATTAGAAACCTGCCCTGTGGTATGGAGTAACTAGCTTCAATTTTAAGGACAATTCAGTTTGCCTCCGTGGGTAAAGGAACAACTGCCTAGCAGATGTTAATGAACACCATTCAAAACTCGCTAATCTGCAATCCCTATTTATCATAAAAATGTTAGAATGGCCAACTAAGTCACTACTGAGAGAACATAAGTGTTTCTTCCAGCTCGCACTCTTGCCCAATGATGGGACTTTCCATAATAAACATCTAAGCTCACTCATATGTAGAATCTAATGAATAACATAAACTGATGAACAAAAACAGATCTAGAGATATAGAAGCATCAAACAGACTGTCAAACCTCAGAGGGAAGACAGGGAAGGATGGGAGAAGAGATTAACCAAAGAACTTGTATTCATATACGCATAACCCATGGTCACAGACAACAGGGTGGTGAAGGCCTGGGGTGGGGGACGGGGCAGGCTGGGAGAGGTCAATGGGTGAAAAAATGGGACATATGTAATACTTTCCACAATAAAGATTAAAAAAAAGTAAAAAAAAACAATAAAAAATACCCAACCTAAGCCAAGAACAGAATATTAAGGGCCTAGTCTAAGGTGGTCCTTCGTGTTAGAATATTCAGCTCTGGGTATCACCCTGGTGTTCAGAAAGGGGTGGGTAGGGGTGTGGTGACCTAAGGACTGATAGTTTCCCTTAAAAAAAAAGTAAAGGATGTGAGATTTAAAATAAGTTTGTCTGATTGGGGTGGAAGAGATCATGGAGTTGGGTCAAAATTATAATCTTTAAGAGCAATAAGGGGATGTTAGGATGATATTATAACTATCTGAGCAAGAAGGCCATGTGTTGTTGCTGCTGCTTTATTATCTAGTCATAAGAATATGGCCTTTATGTAACACTACAGTTTTATATGTTAGGTGGGAGCATATAGTGATTGAGTTTAGCACTAATGAGCTCTTTCAATACGTATTAATGAGTGACCAGGGAATCTGTATAGCAGAGTATCAGCAGGAGAGCCCATCATAGTGGGTGTTCTTAAGGGGGTTGCTCCTGCAGACATCCAAGTTATGACTGAGGAAGAGCCTGGGGCTCCCTGAGAATTCTGTCTCTCCTTGGCTATATATGACCAGTCCTCCTGGGTACATATGACCCCTCTTCCCTTAAAGGAGACAGTTTAGGACTTGGTGCTCTATAGTCTGGTATTAAACCTTTTCCAAAACTGGACACTTAGGTGCACACTGAAGAAGGCTGGTGATTTCCAGTGAGTTGTAAGAGGGTCAGGGGTCTTTAAGAAGCTGTAGAGCAGTGGTTCTCAACCTGTGGGTCCCGACCCCCTTGGGGGTCGAACGACCCTTTCACAGGGGTCGCCTAAGACCATCCTACATATCAGGTATTTACATTACGATTCATAACAGTAGCAGCATTACAGTTATGAAGTAGCAACTTTATTGTCTTATGAGCCATAAGAACATGAGGAACTGTATTTAAAGGGCCAGAAGGTTGAGAACCATTGCTGTAGAGCTTGCATCCACAGCTTGATCAAAGAGGAATGGTTGTACTTGTGCTTTGCTGAGGAAAATACTCTTTAACTTAGAAAAATTTTCTTTAACTTTGTCTCAGTCTGCAGAGATGACATGCTATGGATTTAGAAAGAAACCAGGATGGCACCAGTTAGCACTAATGCTCTCTGCAGGGGTCTGGGACATCATGTCACTCAGAGAAGAGGGGGCAGATCTTGGGATTTGCCACTTGGGATTTTATGCTTAATTGTTTTCTGATCTGGTTTTTCTAAGACAAGTCAGAACTGGAATATCTATGTCACCTCTTGCACTTTTTAAATGTTGGCAACTAATACCAAAATTTAAAAATATTGTGCAACCCAAATAAAATACATTAGGAGGCAAGATCCAAGCCTTGGGACACTGGGTTGCAACCTCTGCACTATCTACTCTAATAAAAGAGTAATATGGAAATTAACTGTTTCTCTGAGACACCTAAGCCACGCCCATCAGCCAAGCCACGCCCACCAGCCAATCAGAGCGGCTGTATGCAAATTAACCCAGCCAAGATGGAGGCTGGCAGCCACAGAGTGAGCAGTGGTGGGTGCAGCGCGAGCGGCGGCGGGGGTGGGGCGGGCAGCAGCTCAGGCAGTGGAGATGAGGCAGGGATGAGGCGGGGCAGGAGGCGGGGCAGGAGGCAGCTGGGGCGGGTGTGGCCCGTCAGGGTGCAGCATGAACCTGTGCAACCTGTATAAGGTCCCCGAGACCCTGGAGTTCTTCAAGCTGCTGGGGCCAGTCTACAGGGCCGACTACGAGGGGGGCGTCTTGCTCCCTGTGGAGCCTCTGGATGGGTTCTCTGTCCATGGCCTGAAGGGGGTGTGACCAGCCTGAAAATGGCCCTCAGCCCCTCACCTAGGCTGGCCACGCCCTCAGGGGGTGGAGGTCACTGCTGGGGGGTTGGCCAGCCTGCAAACAACCATCAGCCCCTCACCCAGACTGGC
>PVJC01051297.1:0-11509 GCA_004026665.1 Murina feae
ACACGGCCTGAGGTCCCCTGGCCTGGTGCTGGGGGGGGGGGGGCATGGCCTAGGTCCTCTGGCCCAGAACCAGGGTGGAGGGCACACCTTGAGGGCCCCCATCAAGTCCCACTGGGTGAGGGGCACAGCCTCAGGTCCCCTGGCCTGGGGCCAGGGCAGGGGGCATGGCCTGAGGTCCCCCAGCCTGGCACCAGGGAAGAGGGTGCAGCCTGAATTCCTTTGGCCTGGTGCCAGGGTGGGGGGAGCAGCCTGAGGTCTCCTGTCAAGCCCTGTGAGTGGAAGGCATAACCTGAGGTCCCCTGTCAAGCCCCATGCAGGACGTGGGTGGGGTGCAGCCTCAGGTCCTTGCTGATTGCTCCTTAAAGCTCATTATGGGAACTTAGCCTCAGCTGTGGGTGCAAGTTGACTGGAGTGATGGTCAATTTGCATATTCCCTCTTTATTCTATAGGATTATTATGTGCCATGCTCTTTTCTAAGTGCTTTATTTAATTCTTGTAACAACCCTATGAGGTAGATATAGCTATTATCTTCTTGCTCATTTTTTTTAGATGTGGAACCTGAGGCACAGAGAAAGTAGCTTGCCCTACATTAAATAGCTAACAGGTGGGGAAGCTGGGGTTCCTTTCCAAAGACTTGGTGCCAGATTTTCAGTGCTTGAAACTCTATACTATACTGTCTCTTGAAATAAAAATGGAGATATATGTCTCTCTGGCGGCATTATCTATGTACAAATGGAAAGAAGCCTCATATACTGGAAGACAGCAAGGCATCTGTGCTATCTCCCTCTTCCCCTATGTTATCCTACTCTCACATTTCTCTGGCCATGGGGCTGGAGGATGAGGCATTCTGGATATTTCTACAAATTCCCAAGCCATAAGTAAGGGCTAATTAATGCCCAAGGCCCCACCCCATGACCTCATCCTCTTATCTCATAGAGTAAGCCCTGGGATCCTTGGAATTTTGTGGACGTGAGGAAGAGAGATAAGATATAAGGGGAATGTAAGAAGGGTCATCATCCTACACAGTCTCCCTATTGTACTGGCTTTGCTTTCCTTTGCTTTCACATGACAAATCTTCAAATTCCAAAGGTAGCTGATATAAATAACTTTTAAAATATCTTGCCAGAGATTGTCATGCTAAGGACACCAGGGTGGAAATTGATTGAGTGACTTTAGAGTCACTTGTGCCAATCCAGTTTAACAAGTAGCTACCCATCCACGTAATTAAAAAAAAAAAAAAAGTGGTGGTGGGAAGTGGCACTGTGGCTTCTGCCCTGAGCAGAAGGCTGGGAGCTGGGCAGTTTCCAAAAGGTGTCGCTGGGTATGTCAAACTCTCCGACCTACATTCCAAAACACCTCCAGTCAAGACAGTATGTGTGCTCACTGCAACCCAAACCTATGTCACACTTTGTTACTGATTTCATTTTTTGGTTTATGTCTGCTCCGCCATTGGCTGTGTCTATTTTTCCTCTTTAATGTCCTCAATCCTCCCTGTTCTTGCTATTATCCAGAAGTCCCCCATGCTAACTCCAGCTGGAGGTCATTGCTCTCTGATTATGTGCTTCCAATTTATTTTAATTTATGTATCATTTATTTGGTACTCATTATTTACTGTTTTCCATAGCCTACTCACAAGACCCTGTCTCTTTTCCCAATCTATGTTATATACAACTATTTGAGGCTACATAACATATGTTTAATAAAGGCCTGTTAATTGAGAGTCTTTTCTATTATAATTTCTGAGAAGTCTCTGAGGCCTTGGTTATCTTTTGTAAATAAATAACCTGAAGAGCTGCCCCATTCTCCTGTGGTATACATGTTATAGAAGTGTATGAAAGTTCAACCGAAGAGTAGAACCCTATATATTAAGCAAGGGGGAGGGGAGAGCATAAACACTTAAGGAAGAGGTATCAGAGGAGGCTCTGGCATAGAGATACAATGACCTTGTTTGCCTAGTTTTAGAGGGACCGGGATATCAGACCTCCAGAATCCAACTCATCCCAAATAAAGTCACCAAAAGACAATGGACAAAGAGGGGTGGATTATCAGAACTCTTCTCCACTAAGATTATGCCATCCTGCAGACAAATTTAAAAAAGGAGATGCATGAACTAGAACATCAACTTATAATATAAGGGGAAGTCAACGGGTATCTTAGTTTGACCTTTAGCACATAGTCTATTTCAGACTAAATTTTATTATAGAAGCACATGCCACAGTATGCTTGAAGGGAGAAACAGAATCCAATCAGCGCTGACAGCAGCTTTTAGTTTCAGTAGACGTAACAGCAGTCTGAGCAAGAATGTGGCTTGCTGGGAATGGGAAAGGGAAATCTGGTGGACCTATAAGAAGACAGAGTTCCCAGGGTAACTCAGGGAGTGGTGAGGCAGGCACAAGGTAACTGCCTGGATTATATTGGCAATGGCTACAAGGTTGAATAACTCACTGCATTGGCACAGAAAGTAAATAAGTGCTGTTTTTGAAGCCAATCAACAAAGACTCAGATGAGAACAGAAGTAGCTAAAATATATGAACTCAAATCAGGGAAAACATCAGAGAGATAAATGGTTTAAGAAACGTTCTCTTTGAATTAAAAGGATTAACATTAAAATATTCTACCCTTTCCCTAAGGATTCTAAGAAACAATTTTTAGAACTATGGAGCCCATTTTCTAATAAAAACATTTAATTCTGTGGTCTATTTTTCACTGGTACACTTGATATGAAAAGAGGATAGGAGTCTTATAATCATTATACAAAGTGTAAGATATAAAACTACAAAAAGATAAAACTACTTCCTCACAGTTAGGCAATGAGTCAGCATGGGTCCAAGTTTTGGAATATAGATCTCTTGGCACCAACTCTGGGAAAATGCTTTCAAACTCTAAAATCCTATAAAAGCTGACAGAATAATTACCAATAAAAGCTGATTGCCTTTCACACAGTAAGCACTTTACTCATCATGTTGAATTGACTGTACATAAAGAATTATTTTTATGTTCTTTTCTCTCTTTAATTATCTTATTAGTCATCTTTTTTCTTCTGGATGTGATATAAATCAAAAACTTTCTCCATTTTTTATTGATTTTTTTTTTTACAGAGAGAAAGGGAGAGGGATAGAGAGTTGTAAACATTGATGAGAAAGAAACATCGATCAGCTGCCTCATGGACACCCCCTTTTGGGGATGTGACCTCAACCAAGGAACATGCCCTTGACCGGAGTCGAACCTGGGACCCTTCAGTTTTTAGGCCAGTGCTCTATCCACTGAGCCAAATTGGTTAGGGCCACATTTTCAAATTCTTTATGTGACTTCAATTCATGATTAAAACCGACTTCCTTATTTCATCTTAGAGATTCTTCTCTAGTTTCAGGAATGGGAGAGAGATAAGCTGTTTGAATCTTTTAGGAGGTTCTTGAGGTCAGTATAGGAAATCCCATGTCAAAGGAGATGACTTTTACCAGAAAAGGGAGTGACTTCACCTTTTTTTTTTTCTCAAAATACGTATTTTATTGATTTTTTTTTTTACAGAGAGGAAGGGAGAGGGATAGAGAGTTAGAAACATTGATGAGAGAGAAGCATCAAGCAGCTGCCTCCTGCACACCCCCTACTGGGGATATGCCTGCAACCAAGGTACATACCCCTGACTGGAATCGAACCCGGGACCCTTCAGTCACCAGGCTGACGCTCCATCCAGTGAGCCAAACCGGCTAGGGCCTGACTTCACCTTTTAATAGAGGAAGTCTGCCCTATCCATGAAAATGTCCCATATGAGACTTGGTGGTGAGTGATTGATGCCCTGCCTCCTGTCTGCTGAAAACCTCCCTGGGTCTGTGCAGGCTACATTGCTTTAATCTTATTTCCACAAAAACGCCAGTAGAGAGTGATGGCCTGTATCTGGCAACACTCGTCTGTGTCACATGACTTAACAAGGCAGATCAGAGGTGGGCAAAGGAACTGTGCTGGTCTGTGTTGTCAATTTTATTGACAGAAAAATAAGTCATTAAAAAAGGGCATCTGAAATTATAGACCTAATTTAGTTCCTGTGTATTAACCAGCAACTCAATCAAGCCGGGGAGAGTCTTCATGAAGGACCTGAAGCAGCTGAGTGTAACGGGCTTAAAAATCTGCTTAGTTTCGTCTCAAGAAAAGTCAGAGAACTGCTGATTTCTCTCTCTTTCTCTAAAATGTCTGAAAACCTGGAAAGTATTCAGCCTTATGCAACATGGTGGTAGCATTTCACTTCCTTGTCAACCTCTATCTTTAGTCACAATTTTGGGAGAAGAAATAACTTGAGTCTTTTATTTCCTGATTTGAAGATTTGGTTTCAACCTTTGAAATGTTTTATTAAAATCTTTGACTTTTTAACCTTTGATGCCACTGCAGGAAAAGGGAATTTGCTTAAAAAGTCACCCATTTGGCTCCAATAATATTTTTCTAATGTTACCACAAGCACTACTGGTGAAATTACTAATGAGTGTGGAAACAATTAGGGAAAATTTAACAAGCAGAGAGATTCATTTAAAAAATCTAAATGCCTGTAAATTTTAAAGTAACTATACTGAATATGTCAGCCTTCTTACACCTTTTGTGTGTGTTTTCTAACAATGTATCTTAGTAACATTTTTATATCTAAAGGCTGAAATCAAAATAAGAAAACAAAGATAATATTCTATGATTCTTTCACTGAAATTCCTTTTATACAAATATATTTTTAAAAATACGGAACCACACACACAAAAAGGAGCCATGCAACTAATGTGGAATCATACTCTTAACTTCATGCTGCACATCCCCTAGACTGTGATCAGAAGGGATCTGTATAATGTGAACCAGCCCTCCCTGCCTGGGCCTAGAAGACTTTTGTTGTACCAAAGTTACCAATGCAATTTACCCCATCCCTTTCCATGAGTTTCTCCTCAGGAAACTTGATGCATCTTCTTGTCAATAGATCTTTTGGTCATTTAGGATACAAGTTATTGAACTTCAAATGTCAAAGTTCTTCATTTCCTTGCTTCCCAGAAGCCTCTGGGATTTTTATGCAAATGAACACACCTTCTTTTTAGGACTTAGGGAGGGCAGCCTTCAGTTCAGATCTGTCCTAGTGTCTGGTTCTATTATTTCTTCCTCCAGGACTGTAATGGTCTCTGCAACCTACATAGATGATAGCCAAAGGGGGCTTCAGATCACCCTGGGAAGAGCCAGGAATAACCACCCCAAGTTTCCTCAACACAGAAGAGGAAGGTGTGTTTATAAATGAATTCTATCCTACTCCACACCAATAGCACCTGGCATTCCTTTGCTTCATGAAAATTCTAAAAGTCAATGGTAGAAATATCCCTGGGTCATGTTATTGCTCTAGGTCCTGTCATTTGTGACCTTGGGCAAATTCTTGAGTTTCTTTGTAGGAATGGACAAATTTTCAAACTTCACTGTGGAATACATCAACATTCTTGAAAGTTTATTTTAAGCCTCACAATCTTTTTTTTTTTTTTCCCACCCAATTTTTTACAAATAAAATACAAACTTTACAATGATAGTCTCAGGTAATACTGAATTATAACCTTATTTTCTAAAACTAAATTTTAATGCATGACTCTGAACTCACAATTTGTTTTATGTAGAAGATTTAATTCAACCAATTCCATTTAAATCAAATAAGATTTAATGACTTCTCAGTCAATAAGGGTTGAAAATTCAGACTTATTCAAGACCACTTACCTTTTCCTACTTCCTGGTCTGGTAAAAGTGAATGTGGTAAAACTGAAGGCAGTGTTTCAGAGGGGAAGCAGGACACTTTACAGCTTCACATTGGCATCCCAGCTCTGGAAAATGTTCCAGGATTTGTTGATCCTGGGAAAGGGCCAATTTCCCTTCTGGACACACAGCCATGCTCAGTTCACTCTTTTCTGTTCCTGGACTCACCACTTTTTTCCATCTCATCTGTTGCCCTTTTTAATGGTTTTTCTAAAAGATTCAGAACTCAGGTCTTCATTCCCCATAGAAGTGCTGTAATGGTTAATTTTAGGTATCAACTTGACTGGCCACCAGTGGGGTTGCTCAGCTCAAACATCATTGAGTATGTCTTTAAGGTGTTTCTGAATGGGTTTAGCATTTGAATTGGTGGACTCAGTAGACTTAGACTGCCCTCCTCCATGTGTGTTGGCATCAACCAATCTGTTGCAGGTTTGAATAGTACAAAAGGCAGCGGAAGTATTTGACATTGTTTTTTTCCTGCCTCATTGCTTGAGCTGAGACATCTCATCTCATCTTCTCTGACCTTTGGATGGGCATTTGTACTATTGGCTTCTCTCATTCTCAGGACTCTGGACTCAGACTCAGATTTCATTATACCACTAGCCTTCCTAGGTCTCCAGCTTATAGATGGCAGATCATGGAACTCTCAGCTTCCATCATGTGTGAGTCAATTCCACCTAATAAATAAATCTCCATACATAACATAAATTTATTTTACCTGTAAGTATATAAATCTTACATAAAATATATAAATGTCTCTACATATGGTATATATGTATATTTATACCCTGTGGGTTCTGCTTCTCTGTAGAACCCTGACTAATAATGTGGATTAAGTCTAAAGATCAAGCTCTTTCCTGCTCCACTCTCCATATGACATTAGCAATTTGCCTGACCTCTATGAGCCTTAGTTTCTTCATTGGTAAAACAAAGAAGATTCAGTGGTTCTCAACCTGTGCATCGCGACCCCTTTGGGGGTCGAATGACCCCTTCACAGGGTCGCCTAAGACCATCCTACATATCAGATATTTACATTACAATTCATAACAGTAGCAACATTACAGTTATGAAGTAGCAACGAAAATAATTTTATGGTTGGGTCACAACATGAGGAACTATATTCAAAGGGCCAGAAGGATGAGAACCACTGAGATAGATGATCTCAAAATTTCTCCCGCTTCTGAAATTCTGTGACCTATGAATTCTGGATGCTCATGTTCTTGAACTCTCCCCAGTCCTTCAGAGCCACCATAACTCCTCTCAAATAAATATTAGCACAATTGTAGCCATTAGCATTTCTGCAATTTGCATGCAGTTCAAGTAGCCCAAACACACTGGATTTGCTGCCACTTATCATAACCTATTATAGTGCTCTCAGGACATAATGGTTTTGCCTTCCATTATAAACTCAGTAATGCGAGGTGCTTCAGAACCATGGGGTAACAAGTTGGCTTTGAGAATTGAAAGTAAGTCAAGTGAGATTCAGATTCTAATTCCAGTACTGCAATGGATGCCCCCCCCCACCCCCGCCAGTACTCTTGATTTAGTCACTTATTCTTACCTGTGCCTCATTCTTACCACCTGTAAACTGGATGTAACAATCCTTTCACTGCCTACGTCATAGGATTGTTGTAAGGTGCTGAATCCGAAAAGCTGGTCAGACCAGACCTACATTCACTTAGTTACCTGCCACTAGACACTAGAACCATGAGCTCATCCCAGGTCAGAAAACACCTTATTTCAGTTAGGGAAGTTTGACATCACTGAGTGGTTAAAAATTCCTTTTTTATCAGCTTATCTTTACAGCTTAATCCCTTGCCTGCTTTAAAACATGTTCTATAGCATCCATTTGATCTGATATATCACCTAGCACATAGTATAAAATGTAAATTATTTATTTATTATTATTACAGTAATTGTTTTTAGAATCATTAACACCTTTGTTTATATCATTTGCTCCTTCTTGAAGGCCTTTTTCTTCAATGCATAATTATTCAGCAAAATTCTCACATTTTTGTGGAAACCAAGGGGATGTTTTGAGCTCTCATGACTCAGACAGTTGTTTTCACACCTACTTTTTTAAAATTAAATATATTTTTATTGATTTTTTTACAGAAAAGAAAGGAGAGGGATAGAGAGTTAGAAACATCGATGAGAGAGAAACACCGATCAGCTGCCTCCTGCACACCCCCTACTGGGGATGTGCCCACAACCAAGGTACATGCCCTTGACCAGAATCGAACCTGGGACCCTTCAGTCCACAGGCTGACACTCTATCCACTGGGCCAAACCGCTTAGGGCTTCACACCTACTTTTATTGTGTTATTTCTTCATGTAATAATTTTCTACTACACATTTGCTCCTGAGGGGTCACAAGACTGTGTCTTATACATTTTTATGCAGTCCCAAAGCAGCTAGCCAACAACACTTCACATATAGAACTCAATAAATACTCAATACATAATGAATAAAGAATTAATAAAAGCAGACCCAGGAACTCAGAAGTCATTTCTCAGCTGTGTAACTTGTGGGGTTTTGGCTTATGTTGGGTTCAGGCAGGGCAGAGGGCATTTCAGACTTGCCTGAAGTGGAGTTATGTACCTAATGTCATTAAACTCACAGCCCCATTGCCCCAGAGTCCATTCCATTTCTGAGCATGTCTATTGGGCTGAAAGAAAAAGTTTTTATAATAGGACTAGACATTTTAATAGCCCCTTAGGAAATAAAAGCACTTCTGGAAGGTTATTTTCTCCCCTGAATAAAAGCAGTCTATGCACAGAACAGCTAGGAAATGTGTAGTAATTAGAAAAAATATTATTCTGTTCCCCTGAAATTGTAACACTGATAAATGACATTTATTGCATTTTTGTCATATGCCACATCACCAGGTGCATTCTCTTATTTAAGCCTCACAATGGCTGCATTGTAGGAATCATTACTATCTTAATTTTACAGATGAGGAATCTTTAAATAGCTCGGGATGGAATAGATAACTTGGCCATGACTAGAGATCTCTATCTGGACTTAAACATTTAAGGAATTAAAAAAAAAAGTGATTTTCTTATTCTGAGACTCTTAATTTGGTCTCTAAGGTATCTAAATATGAAAATGGATAGCTTGAGAAGCTTCTCTCTCTCTCTCTCTCTCTCTCTCTCTCTCTCTCTCTCTCTCTCTCCTCCTCCTCATTTTCTTTAGAGTTACAGAGGAAGATAAACCTGTTTTTCTATAGTTGTTCTCAGTGGTGGCTGGAGGAGATTTCCCAATACTCAAGAAAAACAGGTCCCTATGACATTTTCCAGGGATTTTCTGAGCATGACTCAGCCATCAGTGCTGTCAAAGCACAAGCAACAAGGATGCCAGCAACCACTCTGCTCCTACCACAGAGGAGCAAGGGCTCCTGGCTTGCCTGTCCTGCTCTGCCAAATGGCTGAGGCACAAAGTGCTTCCTACCAGTTTTACCCGCCAGGCACATACCAAAAAGCCCACTGGTGAGGCCTCCTACCCAACTAGGGAAGCTGAGAGGCAGCGCTAGGCAAGCCAGGTGCTAGAGAGGAGAGAGGAAGAGAGGGGTGCAGTGGAGGGGGGTGCACTCGAGGCTGTACATTACAGTGAGGAAGATCCTTACTCCAAACATGGCAGCACACTCGCTGTTAACAGGAATTACAGACTCTGAATTCCTATTGATGAAACTGACATACACGTGGCAGGGAAAACATAAGTAGCTGTTGAGTCTTCCACAAAAGGACCTCATTGTGACTGAGTGACCTTTAATCCATCACACCACAAAAACCTGCTCCATCTTGTTCTATCACCTAACTCAGCCGTCACGAGCTGCAAGTTGAATGCAGCATATCTGTTCTCTAGACAGCCCTGGAGATTTACTTAAATTACAATTGATTTTTCTTTTTACTGTTACCTGACAGCTCCATCTGTTAGTTATCCATAAAAGACACAGATTTTTGTGCATTTCATGCATTTTATAGACATTGGTGGCACCGGGCATTTTCCTGTTTGTGCCACTCTTTAGCATTTTCTCTCTCACTACAGTTCCTAGGCAGCTAGCTCCTTCTTCTAATAACACAGGTGAGGCATACAATATTGATTTGATTGCAGCATAGAATCCTCCTGAAATACCGAAAACCGATGACCTCATATCGTACTGTACAGTAAAATTTAGGACAGCCTTAGCAAAAAGAGTGAGTCAAGTATTTCATAAGAGAAGAAACTATAAAAGAGAGTATTCTTCACATTTTTCTCTTGCTATTATCCAGTGAGGTCATATTTTATTGGTGTTCATTACCAAGGTAAAGAGTGATAAGTGTGGAAACCATGGAAACATATTATGGTTAAATTGATGTTGCTTCAAAACCCATGCTGTGAAACACTACCCATTATCCATTAAGGTGCCTCCTGGACTTTTGTCAGAAAGGCCTTTTACATGCTCATTCTAAGTTCAAGTTCAGCCTCAAACTCACAGGGAGAGAGAGTGTGCTTTCTGAAGTAAAAGGTAGTCAAGTCCTTTTTTCAGAACAAAGGAAAACATTCACAAATTGCACATCAACATCACCCCAGTTTTATTCTATTTAATATTTCTTGAGTTACAAGAAATATTTAAATACCCCCAAATGTTTAAGAAATTTACAGCATGCTCACACTCTCTCTCCCTTAAGCCCAATTATGTGGCTCCACTCTTTAAATCTTCAAGTAAGAATCCATGTTGTCAATATCATTATATCCATGAAAGTGTTCCATTTCAATATTCCACATCTAAAAATAAATAAATAAATAAATAAATAAATAAATAAATAAATAAATCTAAACTAATAAAAGCGGAAGAGTAAAATTATCCGTTTCTCTGGGACGCCCACAGCCAATCAGAGCGACTGTATGCAAATTAGCCCAGCCAACATGGCGGCCGCCACTCACGGACCTGAGTAAATGTTTAGGCAGCGTCCTTTGCAGCAGGAGCGAAAGCAAAACTACCTGCTCGCTGGCTCCTTAGCCTTTGGCCTGAAGCAAAACACACATTTGCAACAATTAAGTGTAACAATTGTTTCATTATAGAAGCCACGAGGTGAGGCAGAGGAGGCTTCCTTAGTAAAAGGCCTCGCCTTAAAGGAACAGCATCAATTATAGGAGATAAACTCTAGAAACCTGTGTCCAGCCCGCCTTGCTGGGACATTGGCAATGGGAGCTGTGGGTAGCTTTAAAACCCCTCACCCAGCCTGGACAGGCACGCCAGCAGGTGGGCATCCCCGGAGGGTCCCAGACTGCGAGAGGGCACAGGCCGGGCTGAGGGACCTCCCGAGTGCACAGAGCGGCTGCAGGGCGGGACAGCGCAGGACCCAGGACCTGGGAGTGGGAAAGAGGCTGCAGGGTTGGAGGGCACTGGGAAGCGGGTAAGAGGTGGCAGGGGGTCGGCGGCCTGCTTGGTGGGCTTCCCAGGCCCTTTGCGGGGCATCGGGGAGCGGGTAAGAGGTGACAGGGGGTTGGTGGCCTGCTTGGCAGCTGTCCAGGCCCTTTGCGGGGCATCGGGGAGTGGGAAAGAGGCAGCAGGGGGTCGGCAGCCTGCTTGGTGGGCTTCCCAGGCCCTTGGAAGGGCATCGGGGAGCGGGAAAGAGGCGGCAGGGGGTTGGCGGCCTGCTTGGCAGCTGTCCAGGCCCTTTGTGGGGCATCGGGAAGCGGGAAAGAGGCGGCAGGGGGTCGGCAGCCTGCTTGGTGGGCTTCCCAGGCCCCTTGCAGGGCACCAGGAAGT